>JPFL01000070.1:9479-224404 GCA_000733385.1 Paramecium biaurelia
GGATTATAACTCATTTTAGTAGGGTTTAATTGCTATAAATTTTTTTCAATCCTCTGGGTCCCCTTTTCTAATTTGGGGAACCTTTTCTGACATTTCTCATTATGGCACAAAATACTCAAGAAATTTATATAAATATTTAAAATAAGTTTTTTTTCCAAAATAAAATAAATTGTCTAAATGAAAATCTATTTCTATTAGAATATATTAAACAATTTCGACAATAGGTTGGGAAGGTGAGGATGATTGATATATTGTTATTTCATCCTTAATTAAATTTTAAGTAACTTACAATTATTTATTCTGTATCTATATATTATATAATTTTACGTATTCAACCTTTTGATTAATTTAATGATATTGGTCTATTTCTTTTGATAACAATTTTCTCCATTAGATTTTTCTGAAAAATAAGCCGTTTTTGTTATCTACAAAATTATATTTTTAGCTGAGAGATTATTTTCAAATATTTTCTTTTAAGTTTAAGATAATTCATCATTATTTTTTCAACTAAATATCTTAACCAATTAGTTTTGATTAATTAACTTGACCTAAATATGGTTGAATGGTAAAAATTCATAAAATAATTAACAACATAAATAAATGTATAAATTAGTTCCTTCAACATCTTTTTTGACAAATCTGTAAATTGAAGAAACTTGATTCTATCGTAATTTATTTAATATCCTTTCTAAACGTAGTAAATATATCTTTAAAATTATATAAATACTTCAGGTTAATATGGTTGACAAAGTGTATTCAACCTGTTGATCTTTGAAAAAATGGATTAGACAAATCTTGTTAACCTATCTAAAATATTGTACCCAGTTCAGTTCAAAGGGATATTAGAAAGTGCTGCTTTTAGTTATAATCTATTTTTGTTGACCTATTTTCTACAATTGACATAATTAGGACAGCTTAATTAGGCTCGTAGTACTAAAGGGCTCGAAGTTTTCTTTTTTATTTATACAACTTGAAAGTTAAAAATCTAGGCCTAATCCTTGAGCCAAATTTTCACTGATGTTAAAATCTAAATTTTATTTAATATATTAGGATTTAATTTAGAAGTTCCTCCAATGAAGACAAGATATATTTTTATTAAATCTAGTATATTGCCACTTTTAGTAATCATTCTTATTATAATTAAGCAAAAGTTTGCTAAATAAAGAATAGGTAGTGTAAGTAATTCATACACTAACAAAAATCATAAGAACTTTTCAAAACCTACAGATTAGTTTGAAACTAAATAACAAACATCTGAGGAGCTCAAAGTAATTTTGCCCTATTTTTGTCTTTAAAAATGCTTGGCACCTCTTTAAGTCATATTTTTAATTGAACACTTAAAAGGTTCAATTTTATAAATAAGAAAATGAAGAAAAATCTTCCGAGATTAAAAACAATCATACAATTTAAAGAATGTAATCTAAGGAGAAATAGAAAGTGCCTCAAGATTAAGAAATAGCTCGATTAAAGAATAAAAGCTAGATCCAGTAATAACAAATTATTACAACCAAAAGAAAATAGATTCTTAAAAAGTGAGGATGAATAATCATAAAAACAAAAATCAACTAATTCAAAACTTCGAGCAATAGCTACACAATCTTGATGTGAAATTGCACTTATCAATATCGATTTAGCCTTATTTTTGGAAATCGGCTCTTTATTGGGAAAAATAATATTATTCAACTATCTAAAATCATTTAAGGACATTGATACTTAGCTTAACGTTAATCGCTTTAATGATTGTATTAGAAATTTACTTCATTAAAAAAATGAAATCAAACCTCGCATAAGAAAATTTAATCCTAATTCATCCTCAACTTGAAGATCTAATTTGAAATGACTCAATTATAATTCTATAACTTGAAAAAAATTTCCCTATAAAATGAGACAGATTTCAATTTCTATTTGAAGCTGAAAAACCTACTTTTAGATTTTCTAAATTAAATTTTGAACCATATTTGCCTGCTAATTATTTCATAATAATATATATATTTTTTTATTAAATAATTGGAGCATTATTTAGTTAAAGTGCCAAAAAAGGTATCTCTAAATCTTGTTGTATTTGAAAAGTCAAACTACCAAACTGAATTATATCTTACCTTTAAAAATATTATACCATAATTCAATCAACTCAAAGTTGTGGGTTAAAAACTATCATCTTAATTGGTTTTTCTTGTTATTTATTTTGATTGGTTCAATTATTCATTATAAGAGATTGACTTTTATAATTATATATTTATAAAATATCATTTAAATTTATTTAATACAATTTAATCTAATGTATATAAATACCAATGTCATAAAATTTAAGCATCAAAATATTGATTACAAAACTATAAATTAACTTAATGGGAAGAATAATCATTTCGCTTTTAATTGATTGTAAATTAAAACTAAACTTTATTTTAAAAGATTTATTTATTACTAATTCACAAAGTACTAATTAATTAAATGAAGCATATATTTGAAGTACATTGAAAAATAACTAACTAGCCTTTCTGTTATCCTTTCAGTAATAGCTTTCATATATCAGAGAGCTTCGAGGTATTGAAGGGATCAATCTTAATTGCAATTGGCTAAGTCAAAAGTTAATGTTGAGTTTAAAGTAAATTTAGATATATACTCTTTGTATAAACATTTTTTGAATTTGAAGAAATCAGTTACTTTTTTTCAAAATATGAATGTGAATGCAATTAAACTAATCGAAATATTTGAGACTTTACTAAACTTAACAATTTGACATTTATTTATTTTGTTTAATAAGTATTAGGCTAAAAGTTCTAATCAATATAAACCACATGTTATGCGTAAATAATTTTTTTATTTAATTCATAACATTATGTTTAAATATGTAAATTTTCGATCATTTTATTCCATGGCCAGAACTGTCAGGATTGTAAATAAGTTAAAAAAGACCTAAGATGTGGCTTAATAATTTTCTATGGCTTATGAAGAAAAAAATGATGAAGATGGTATTCATTTTCTATTTATTCAGATGTGATTGGAAGCCTAAATGATATCAGGTTAGAAGAAGACACAATCCTTAAAGAGTCTAAAAAACCTGACATTAATTTAATTAAAGAGACTGTTTTATTTGATGGAGATGATCCTTATTATGAAAAAGTTGTGGATAGGCCTGATAAAGGAACTGTTTGGGGATTATAAGGTGAGTTAGTATAATAAAGGGACATTTTATTTGACCCTAAAGAATAATTGGACATTTACAAATTAATTTCTTTTTTAGAAGTATCCATATATTATAATAATTGAGATCAATTAAATTAAAGATATTGTACATTATGATTTAGAAGATTATGGAAAACAATTGCCTTAAAGGTATGGTATTGTTGGAACAATGTTTTCAAGCAATCATGGTTGGAAAGTTTGCAAAGAATTAGTAAAAGGATTTATGGTTCAATATCAAACAGAATAAGAAGAAATCAAGAACTTAAATTTAAGTTTAGGAACTGAAGCAATGAATGCTGAACCTGAGTAGAGAGGAATTATGAATTTAAAAAGACTTCATCATTTGGGTATAGGAACTTATGGGAAGCCCCAGATTAGTGGATAAAAAGATGATGAATGGCTGATGGTTTATTATAAATAATATATGATTCACTTGTTGACAGAAGATAGTAGATAAGAGGTTGATATCGAAGCAAAATGGGTGTATTAACCTACAGAAGAGCATATGGATGAATACGATAAATTAATGATTGCCACTAAAACAGGAAATAGAAGATTTTTTGAACCACTTGATAAATGAATTAGAATTAATTGTATAAATTTATTTGTTTCATTTTTTAAGTTATTTAATCGAAATATACTTATGTGTTTATATCTTGGATTGAGCTATCTTGTTTATTGTGTATTGATACTCAATTCTTGGCTTCAGCAAAATCTTTATTTAAAATGCTTCACAAATTCAATAACTTTTTATAATTAAAATGTTGACTATAAGAGGAATTTTTTTAGAATAATTTATTTAATATAATGACTTTAAAACTACATCCAATAGTCGATTTATTAATAGTTATCTGTTTAATTTAAACCAGCTGCTCTTAAAATGTTGACTAATCAGCCTCTGTTGTTTTGGCAACTACTCGAACCAAAGAATGTAGCACTATCAAATTTTGTAAAATTATAGTTTAAATTAGTTGACATATCTGATCTAGAGAGAGAATAAGTTTGGAATTCAATTTACTCTAAATCACATTTAGAATTATAACAAAACATCGAATTTCTTGTTAACAACAGTTATGAACTCTCAAACAATTTTTATTTTTCTTAATTGTCAAGTTACACAATTCCATGGCTTATAATTGCTATAGGAACCTTTTTCCTTTCGATAATGTATATACTCATTGTTTTCAAATCAAAGTGAGAATATTTTTGATTTTAGTTCTGTGGTAATTTGGATAAAAAACCATACAGAGGAAGAATTTCTTGAAAATACAAAAAAGTATCATAAATATGGAATCATCTCAATAGTTATCTTAAATTTTACCATAATTATTTGTTCTATAATTGCTATTGTAAAAATGATAATTTGAAATTTAGGTTTTCATAAATGAGATTACTGATGGACTCTCATATTCAAGTTGTTATATAAGTTAATCATTTGATGATTTATTAAATAAAAATGATGAAAGCTTTGTTGGATTTAATAATCTTTAAGTTGATTTGGAAATTTTATCAAAGCATATTCAAGAGTTTCAGATAAATTTAAAGGCTGTATTTTAAGATAGAAAATCAATATCAATGGCAAAAAATTTATCTGAGTTGATTGAATTTAATGATTAGTAAATTCTTATTTAATTTAGATTAAAGAGAAATCTTCCAAGATCTCCTTTGCCAATAATGATATCTTCAAATGGAACAAATGTAATAGAAGAAACAGAGTCGTATTTTTCAAAATCTAAATTAGTAAATTCCTTATAATTATTTTAGTTTGATTATATACTGTCTAATAAACAAGATGAAGATTATTTGACTTTTTAAGAATATTATGATCTTATAAAATAACAATAAGAGTAAATTTAATTAACAGATTAAGTAAATTAAGTTATTAGTTTTTATGACAATATATTTTTGCATTTTGGATCAATTGAAAACTCCTCTTTTGCTCTTAGAGATTAAAGATTAATATCAACATATATGAGGGCTTAACAACAATTATCAGTAATCAACAATTATCTTTTTGCATATACAGATAAGTATTTGAGCTTTCATCAAAGTTTAAATGACAGCATTAACAAATATACAAGTTCTGTAATGGGAATTGGAATTACATTAATAATTCTTTGTTTTATTTAAATCCTAATTTGGGGAGGTTATTGGTTTAATAATTAGTTAAAAATAAAAGCTATCGTAGATTTTTTATGGTTCATTTGCAATTTATTACTAATTGCCCTTTTAATTGTTAACATTTTTCTTCATTCTCATGCTGAATTATCGAATAATATATGTATATATTTTGATGGGTTTGTTAATAAGGTTGAGGTTTATAAAACACAAGACATAATTGATTTTGATGATACAAAATAAACACTAAAAAGTTGTTTATTTGAAGATGGAAATATTTATGAGCAATTAAATATTGTTTAAAAATTAAAAGATATTCGAACATATATGAACAGTGACAAAGGATTAGATGACTAAATCTAGAAAATCAATTCCAATTATGAATAATATATTGAAAAACTATATAAAAATATGCAAACTTTAACTTACTTTTTAGATGGAACAATTGTTGATCTAGATGAGAAACATTAGATAGAGTTTAATAAAATAGTGAAATCGTTTAATGATTATAAATTACAAAACAATTGTGCTGAACTAGCCTTTTAGACTTGTTCAGATGGAACAACTCCAAAAATGTAAGGTTCTTAAAATTAAACAAAATTATGCTGGCATCCATCATATTTAATAACTAAATATTCTGCTAGCTGTCCAGAGTAATAAAATGAATTTTAGAAATTAAAATTACATTTTTAATCTTAAGCCTAAGGATGGATAGAAGCATAATAGTTAGAGTCTTATTTTATTTCATTAAATTAATAATTGAGTACAGATTTAAACTAATACATCAATTAGTTTAAGAGGTTTAAGGAAAAAGAACAAATAATTTTAGCAAGCATGAATAATATGCTTAAGTCAACCAATTGTACATTTATCAAAGTAAACAATAATTGAAATTATAGGATCATTACAATAAAATGCTAGATGGAATGTGCATAAAATATGCAAAATCTATATAAAAAGAATCTGTAGTTGTGATAATCATTATTTGCATGGTATTCTTGTCTGTGCTTGCTAATTGTTTAACATCCATAAAGGTAACTCATATGGAGTCTTACGAGGAATATGCATCTACAAAAGTGATGAACTTTGGAGGATCTAGTAGAATGAGAGGTTCAGATGACCCAAATTAGATGCAACATGTATATCCTTTACATGTGATGAGTGGTGTAGAATAAGAATTAAAATGAACTATAAAATACTTTGCAATTGAAGTTCGAAATTATTCTTATATTAAGTTTCTTTGTTAATAGTATTCATTCAAACTATTGCAGCAAAACATTAGGTTTCTATTTTTTATATATTTAAAACAGAAAAAAATTAAAAATGCATTGATCTCAAAAGAAGATTCGATAGTATTAGAATAAAATGTAGTTTATCAATATTGATTATTTTTTACTAGAACTCTTACCAAACAAGTTCATGCCATTTGAATGGATTAATTGATTTAATATCAAATAGAGAAAATTAATGTAAAGCCGAAACATAATTCTAGCACATCCAGAATAAGGGCCTCCTTAATACTTACAGATTTGACGACCTAAGAAAAATGAATAATAACCTGTAACCACATTTTAAGCTATTTATAATAATATATAGAAATTATAATCTGTTTATGTAACTTTATTATCTTATTTTCATTTCTGTTCAACTTTCTTTTATGCTATCTTTTTTTTTTCATCATCAGAAGAGGATGAAGAAGATTCTTCTTTCTTTTTTCTGCTTTCTCTTGTAATTCTACGTACTTCTTTTTTAAATTCTTCAAGTGACATTCCAAATTATGAAGCAAGCTTTTCCAATTTTTCATTTTTTCTTTAGTTTTCTTAAATAGCTATTTATTGATATTTTTTTTTTTCTTCTTCTGGCAATTAATTATATTTCTCCCATAACGACTTGAGACTAGAAAATGGTTAGGTTGAAAAAAACTGACTTTAAGCTGTGACATTACCTACTCTAACTAAGTGTTTGTTCTGATACTCTTCCATTCGTTTTACAAAGATTTGTCTCTTTTGTTCTGCCGAATTTTTTATTATTTCTTCATCCTTTGCTAACTATTCTGCTGGCAAAGTCTTAATTAGCTGTAATAATTCAATCCACTTAGATTTCAAATGTGGAAACCTTTATCCATAAAATATTATCTTTTCTGATATTAGACTTGGTCTTTTTGGTACCTCATAATTTTCTTACCACTCTTTTAATTATTGTTGGTGAATTGCCAAATCCTTAAATTAAATGTAAATGGTACTGAATTTCTCTACTTTTTTGGTTTTGGTGGCACAGCATACTTTCCTCGAAGCAATTAAAATTGAGAGAAAGCAAAAATTGGATGCTAAAATTTAAGGGCTTATTATGATGAATAAAAGATACTTCTTGATAATGCAAACATATTTATAATCACAATTAATAATGAAAAAATAATATTAAAACTTTTCATATTTAATTATCATATTCCAGGAGGGAATTTCATCATTTCCAATTCCTTAATTATTTCTTTAAAAGATGGACGCTTTTCAGGATCCCTATCCCAGGATCTTTTAGTAAGCCTTGCAAAAACTTCAGGTGTTTTTTTTGGTACGGTGGGTCTGAAATCATTATTCAACACATCTAAGGAAACCTACAAACCAGTAATATCTAGAAGATAAATAAAAATATTACTTCGATAAGGAGGCTCTCTTGCTGCTATTTCCCACAATATTATACCGAAGCTAAAAACATCAGCCTTTTCTGTGTAAATTTACCCTGCAATTACCTCAGGTGCCATCCATTAATACGTACCTATTTTGCTAGTCATATAATTAGATAGAGTTCTAGTCCATCCAAAATCTGCTAATTTTGTTCTAAAGGCTTCATCTAACAATAAATTAAGACTTTTTAAATCTCTATGTAAAATAGGAGGATTGAAAGAGTGTAAATACAAAACTCCTTTTGCTGCATCCAAGGCCATCTTTCTTCTATCTTCCCATGTTAAATGAATGTCATGATTTTAGATTACTTACCATAAAGAACCTCTCTAACAATATTCAAGAACAATAGCCAAATTAGGAGGCTTTGTACAAGCCCCTAAAAACATTACAATATTTGGATGTCTAAGTGCTTCCATTGCATGGCATTCAGATAAAAAATCTCTAATATGATTTTCATTCATTCCATCAATTTTAAACATTTTCACAGCTACTGTGGTTTCTCTCCATTTAGCTCGATAAATTACTCCATATCCACCTTCACTTATCTATTTTTCAAGCATTATATCATTAAAATCAATATCCAAACTTGATTAAAATATTCTATGTTTAATTGGTCTTTCAGGTGAGATCTCTAAAGCAGAAATATCAAATTTGGATTATTATTTTTTAATTTGCCTTTAAATATATGATTCATTTGTTTAGACCTTTTGATCCTTAACTTTCTTTTTCTACAACATTTCATTCTTCATTCTATCATATTTTTATTGCAATTAAATATTTTATTATTTCAATATCTCTTATTCATTTTTATATTTCTCAACTTCCTCATTTAATTTATCTTAGTTCCTATGAGAAGTTTCATTGTCATCTAAAATGATTTCTAAAAAAGATGATGATAATAATAAAGTATGAAAATTACCACAAACTATCTTCTAAGTTTCAGGTACTGAAAATAGCAATTTTGGAAATATTATTCCTTTACAATTAACGCTAGGTTATCCTGTTAATTAGCCATAGATATTAGATCCCCATCCATATACTTATTTATAATCAGCTGATAGGGCAACACAATGATTTCTTCCACTTGAGATTTATGATATTAAGGGCAAGCCCAACACTTTAAATGGAATGTCAGTGAAGGTCTATTCTATTCCTAATTATCCTTAGATATTTTCACCCATTGAGTACACTTCCCCCTTACTTGTGAGAAATAACGTGAACATCTCTCCCATTTTCATATCTAAAACACATTATTAACTATTTAATTCATCTACAATTTTTATCTATTAAGGTAATTTTATATGATCTTTATTTGATTTGCAGATTCCCCAAACAAAAGATCTTCCTCCTTCAACAATACATCCTGAATGTGCTAATCCACAACAAATCTTATCTACTTTGTAGTGTTATAAATTTGATATCTATTTGAATTCATTGAGGGTTTGATTTTCAGGATGTCCTAAAGCAAAGGATTCTCCGAACCCACAAGAAAAGACTCTGTTTTTATTTGTTAAAACTAATGTATGTAGTGCTCCACAAGAAATTTACTAAACTGCTTCATCATTTTGCAAAAGTATTTAGCATGATATTTCACTTGGATTTTTTTATTTAATTTTTTCTTTCATCATAACAATCTGCTCCATTATATTATCAATCGAAGAGGATCTTTCTTTTAAGCCTGGGGAGGTTGATGAATCTCCTTCATTTGCACTCTTCATTCTTTTATGATTTACTTGCTATTCTCTTGCCTTGCTATTGCTTGTACCAAAAGGTAAAAGACCATAGACTAGAGTAGGTTGCAAAGCGTTGTCAAAACAGCCCAAACCTAATTGCCCTTTCAAATTTAAACCCCAAGAATACACTTCTCCTTTAGCAGTTAACATAAATGTGTGTTCTGCACCACAAACTATACTTGTTATTCTTTAATCTTTAAATATTGGAGTTAGCTTGGGTTGGGTGTTTGATTCATATCCCAACTATCCAAATTAATTATCACCAAACCCTATTACTTCATTCTTATTATTAACAATAATAGTGTGATTTTCACCTGCAGAACATAATTATACACCTTAATAATGAGGGATTATATTTTTATTTGTTTTTAACTATTGGCCACAAGTATTTAACCCTAGAGTATATTTACTATTATACCCCATGAATATAATTATATTGTGTCTAATTGCAATTATCTTGGAGATTTTGAAAAGTCACTATATGATCTAGGCGGTCGAACATCTTTTTCTTTCAACTGTTTTAACATCTTCCTTGATTCAGTTAAATCATTCAACCTCATTAATTGGTTATCTGAATTATTTAAAATTCAAATTTTATTATTCATTATATTGTAGTAGTATTTTATAAAAATATATATATATTAATGCTTCATAATTTTTTTCTAAGATTCCAAACTGCTCCTAATAATTATTCAAAATAAGTGTCATCTTCTATTAAAACACTAAAGTTATTATAATAGTTGATAAATTCTTCAAATGAGACATTTGAATTTTTCAAATAGTCCATTCCAGTCTACAAATAGGTATATTGATTACATATATTTAATGATGTTATTCAAATGTATCGATAAATTCACACAGAATATCATCTTCTCTTCTTCTATTCAATTTAACATCTGGATGTTCCTTAGAATTAAAAGAATCTAATTAAAATTCATTCCATACTTTTTAAAATTTCAATGTTTTATTTAGGTAAAGATTCAAATACCTATTATAAGATATTGAATTTCCTTAGACTCATAGTACCCTAAAGTTATTTTATAAAATTGTCATAAATAATCATCCCATTAACTTATTATTAATGAAACACATCCTACATTACCTATTCGTTCAAGTCCAATCTCCAAGATTTAAAGCTATTTAACCAATCATTTAATGATAAGGATCCCACTCCTTATTTATCAAAAACTCTAAATCTTTGTTGAATATTAATCAATCCTCTTATTCCTCTTTACAAAACTTTGTTTTTCAAAATCTAAAAACTATCAATTTTTTATTTCTACTATTTAGGAGTCTACTCAATTTAATAATGAAATTATTATTATTAGTTTTGTGATGATTGTTGTGATAATTAAGAGTGAGCTAATTATACATTAGATTTAGTAGTATTATCTTAAAGGGGCTTAAAAATATTAAATGATGCTGGTTATTCAAATGCTGAAGCCGGTCTTGGTTGTTAAATTTATTCTTATTGAGTAAATGTGCCAAAAGGAGCATTAGCAGAGACACTACCGCCTTGAACAACATATCGATGATGATCATGTAGATAACTTTTTTTATGATCTGGTTCAAAGACTTATTTATTGCCAGCATGATGAGTTTTTTATTATTCTACTTATATTCTGAATACAGTGACAAGAATTTATTCAAAATATTTATCATCTGGAATTGAGGCACTAAAATTGCTAAAATATTCAATGAGTTCATCCTTACTAATATTTTCATTCCCAAAACCTCCATTGATATTATGCAATTATTATAAGGGTTCAAAGAAATCCTAGATAATCTCATCATCACTCTTTTTTCCACTTTTTAAATCTGGATGATTTCTAACAGTGAAATTGTTCCTTAGATTAGAAATAGTTATATATTCCCCTTATCTATATTTTTCATATAATGATTCTACTAATTAGATTCTCTATTCACTCATCTCACCTCTCAACACAAACATGAAACCCCAAATATCAATTAACCCTGAAACATCTCTGTCAAAATATTAAAATACTAAATCTATCTCCGGATCTGTAACTTCTATTTTATGATCTCTAATAGCTCTTCTAAATTCTGACAAATTAAGCATTCCATCTTAATCAGCATCTAAGATCTTTGCTACTCTATATAAGGAAATAAATCCTCGAGCTCCTCTTGATACCAATCTATTTCTAATTCTTTGAACTATCAACTCAACTTGTTTTGAAGTTGCTGACAATTATGATTATTAAGATTGATGAGATTTTTATGATTATTAAGATTTTACCGACCTAGGTACTGATGGTCTTTATTATTCTGGTTCTTATAAATGTTATTAAATTGGAGTTCTTTGTATTTGAGATTATTAATATTATTAATAGGATTTAGTTGATTTATTTTCAGGAGAAAAGTTTAGTTATTAAATGACTTGTTTCTGAGACCCTGGAGATTATTACAATTATTATTATTAAGACTTTTGTTTTACGCTTTAAGAAGGAGAAGCTTATTGTTAGTTCAAATTATCTAGGTTCCACACTTACACTACTATGTTTCTGAAGATTTCATCGTTTTGAATATTAAATCCAAAATATGAGTAAAAGTCAAGCCAATCCTATAAATTTAAAACTTTTATTGCTCTGATTTATAAATAAAGACTTAGCCCTGTAACAAATTCTTCTTTAATTTCATTCTAATCTCTTCTCAAAAACTTAATGTCAGGATGCTTATCAGCCTAATATCTATTTATCAAAAATTGTGGAGTTAGTTCACGTGCCTCAAAAGAATAAAATACATTAGTGATCAATGCCTATCGAAACTAATTTAATAGCTGTCCTTTTATTAAACCAATTAGATTAGCTTGACTCATGAATTCTCCGCTAAATAATTAATGTAACCCTTCAATATCTGTATCCTATCTTCTTAAATAGTCCTATAATTGTTGACAGTTAAATTAATTTGGCAAGCTTATTGCCAAGTTTAACAAGCCCAAAGCACCCTTTAGTTAGATCTTAGCTCTTAGAGATTCTAATGGTGAAGCTATGATTCTTGATTCTGAGAAATCTTCTTAATAACTGTCTTTTAAAACAACTCTATTGATGAAATCTTTGTAATTAAGTTGAACACCATCAGAATAATGAGACCATAATTTTTCAGCAAACTAAGTTAATACATTATTAATACTTCCTATTCTGTTATAGTTACTCCAGATTTAGCAATAGCTTTAAAAAAGTCTTATTTTTTTAGAAATCCTTAATTAGTCAGATCAAAGAATTTGAATATTTTAAGTAAGACAGTCTCTATGCCTACTCTTGATGAAGCTTTGAATTATAATTTGGTTACTAGTTCTTTTTCAAATTGCTAAATATCCATTATTTTTAACGATAATTTAATTAATTTATATGCAGAGAAGTCAATCCTTTTCAGAAATTCAATCATTAAATAATTAAGTTAAATTCCCCGATTTTGTATAATAATCCCCAAGTTAGATAGAAAATCAAATAAAAGAATAGCAATACATATTTTAATAAAGTTTTGCATTTTAGACATAAATATGTAATAGTCCTTTAGAAAAATACAATAATTCTGCCTTAGGAAACACTATAATCAAATAGGGATTAATCTCTATTAAAATAAATACAGGAAGTTATAAGGAATCTAACCTATAATTAACGATAGAAAAATTAGTAATTTTGGAGGATAAATAATGGAATACAGTCTTTAATTTAAAATACTTAGCATTTAATTTAATTTAAGTAATGTGTTATTGGTATTAAATATAAGTGCAACAAAAATTCATTAAGACTAATTAAAATTGATTTTTACAAACTGAATAATGTAATCTTCTTGAAGTTTAATAATGAAATTGAAGGGAAGTTATGGTTTTAATGTTTGAAGATGATAGATGAAAAATTCAGAAATTATTATCAAAAATTGGTTATCAAAAATATATATTTTGGAACAAATTTTGTGACTGAAAAAGAATTCCTAGATTGGGCAGAAACAGGCGATATCTTGCTTTTTGAGTATATTAATTGAATTATACATAAGAACTGATCATTATTTGGCTAAATTACAGCGAGTGATCACAAGTTCTAATTTTGACCATGTTGGATTGATAATTCGAAAATAAGAGCATAAAGAAATCATCATAGTAGATGTGAAAAATAATATAGTAAATGTAATTTAAATTAGGGAGTTGACTTTGAATTTTGGAAATTTTTTATTAAATAAAATACTCAATTCAAAAAAATCTGCTATCGAAAATTATTAAATATTGATAGAGGTTATATAAATTAAAGAATTTAAGAATTTATAGACGTATTTTATTATTTTATTAAGAAAGTTTATGGCTAGGAATTTCAATTAAACATAATGAAGTTGTTACAATAACAGAGTGATGGGTTGATCAATAAAGGGTATTTTTGCAGTGAACTGATTGCTAAGGCATATAAATATTGTTAACTCTTGCCTCAAAAAAAAGCTAGTTCTCAATATTGGCCAGTGACATTTTCAAAATAATTATAATTATTAAACAAAGCAGAACTGAGCCAACCTATGATCATTATGTTAGAATAATGATATTAATTATTAATTATGAATTAAACTAATTAAAATATAGTTATTAGACATGGATTTCAGTGTAAAAATGGAATAAATTATTACTAAATCTCTGCTGTAGTCATCTATTTAGGGCATTATTCTGTTATCCTATTTCAAACATTAGAATATGTAAGCAATAAATTTTTGAAATTTTTTTCAGAATCGCATCTGGATGTTGGTTTCGCTTTTCACATTTTTTATCACATTATTTTGGTTTATTACGACTAAAATTGATCCAACCGATCCAGAAATATATCATTAATATAGATTAAAGGCTTAAAAGTAATATATATAAGAATTTACATAGAGCAAAATATCTAACTAAGTTAAATTGCTATTGTAAAATTTGTTTAGGCTTTGTTAAAACACCTTCAAAACATTGCAAATCTTGCAATCGATGTACTGACCAATTCGATCATCATTGTATTTGGTTAAATAATTGTATTGGAACACAAAATTACAAATATTTTTTTATCCTATTGGTTTTATTAGAATTATATCTATTTACTGTATTGATACTCTCAATTATGATTAAATCAATACTTAGTTATATTGAAATTGGCTTTACATTTTTGTTACTGATACCTATAACATTTTTATTAGTGATGCACATATATTTTCGATTCAAGGGGATCACAACTTATGAATATATATTAATGTAAAGAAAAAAATCTGAAAAACCTTCAACAGAGAAATTTGATGAAAAATTGAAAGAAAATACTTCCAATTTAACAAATGTTTAAACAAATATCCTGTCGAGAAACTATATGTAATAGACAAATCTAAACCCATTAACGAACAATTAGAAATCTCAAAACAACAAGTAACCTATAGATTGGGATCAGGAGGAAGCAGATGTTGAAGATGATCAAAGTTTTCATGCCAAGGAACCCTTACCATTATCAAGTCAAAAGAGCAGTGGTAGATAATTGGATATATAATGTAATTCTGCCAACAGAAGAACTTGTCCAACTACTCATCGGTATTGAATTAACAAATAGTTTTAGAGGGAACACTTCTGGATTATAATTGACAGAACATAAACCAATAAAATCTTTATTTAATGTTAAGGATGTCTAACATTTATATGAAGATCATATGATTAATAATGTAAATGAAGAGTCTATCATCCAATTTGATTCGAAAAACTCATAAAAAACTGATTAATTAGATATAAATATATGATCAATTTTGATTACTTAAATACAATGTTGCTTCTAGGAGATTAAATAAAATTAATCAATCCACCAATGGCATACTACATTAAATATTTTGCAATTAAAAAGGTTCTTACCTATATCAATAGCAATTTTAAAGTGCCTAATTTTATTGTATTCTTTCCTATTATCAAAACAATAGATTATAGACAAACAAATAACTATTATTAGATAAGAGATAGATGCATTGAGAAAACAAAATGAATAACGATTTTAATCCTTTGAAATAGATATGCGGAATGTTGAGGATTCAGCATTGAGACTCTTTAATCATATAGATGATATAGAAAGACAAGGATAAGAAGATTTATGTTCATCATTTATATTTGCAGTGCATTTGTTTTCACTTCTTGCCTTTTTCAAACCTCATAGAGATGATTTTCATGAAAAAAGTAGAATCTAATACTATTCTAGAGAAATATTCATAATGTAAAGCAATAGAATAATATAATAAAATGGAAAAGAGTGGAATCTACATAAATAATTAGAAGATAAACATAGGTGCATTTGTTGATAGCTATTTATTTGATATCCCTCCAGAGAAAATATACAATTAAGTATAATTATAAGGGATAGAGGCTCCTAAAATTGGAAAGTTTGAATGGAAAAAAACTTAACAGCTTGAAAAATATGAGAATTTAGAGAAGGAAGCAAAAATTAAAATTAGATCAGCTATTTCTGAGCTTGATTTTAAACAATATAAAAATGCACAATAATAAGTTCTAGCAGCTATTGAATTATTAGATAATTTATTAAAATGAATGTTATCACTAATTTTACTTGGTTAATTTAATTTAGGTTCTTTACTTTTATGATTCCAATATGAATTACTTTGTTTCTAAGAGATCTTTATCTATAATAAGATAAATAGAATTAATTCTGGAAATTATTAAGATCTTGTTTCTAAATCAGTATATCTTAAATTGGTGATTCTTAAAATATCAATCCACTATTATTATACAAATATCATATATATTAATCGCTAAATCATATAAGTTGACTTTGAAAACTTTTAATTGATATAATTTAAAAATATAAATGGCGAATGAGTCTGAGATAAATTTTGATGATATCTCATAAGATGATGGACTTTTAGAGAATTAATAAAATGAAAATAAACAAAAAGAATAGACAAATAACTAAGAAAATGAAAAGGATAAGCAAGACGAGCAATAAGAAAATGAAAAGAATGAGATGAAAGATGAAGAATACGAATAATTTAGTGATGACAAGCAATAGGAATAGGTTGAAAAGAATAATAAAAAAAATAATGGGTATTTTGATGATGATTTTGATGAAATTGAAAAATTTGATTAAGGTGATTAGGAAAATAAAGTGTAGGAATAAAATAAGGTTGAAGAATAAGTTCAGTCATAGTAAGATGAAAATGTTGAACACTAAACTCCACGTTAGGAATCAAATAAAGAGTAAAATGAAATTAATGAAAATAAGTCTATTGATAAAAGCAATCAAAGTTAACAATAAGTTGAAGAAGACCAGAATGAATAATAGGATAATGAATCATAATAAGGACATTAAACCTCAGAATTTAAAGAGGACTCTGATTAAAATAAATTAAATGAGGAAGTTACATCCCAATAAGAAGAAAATAATTAAATTAATAATGATGAAGTTACATCTCAAAAGGGAGAAAATAATTAAATTAATAATGATGAAGAAAAGTAATCAAATAAAAATTAAAATTAAAACGAAGATGAAAGTTAATAGGAAAATTAAGAATAAGTTGTTGAAAAAAAGAAAAAATAAAATAAGAAAACAAAGCAAGAAATTGAGAAGGAAAAAAAAGAAAAAGAAAAAAAGTAGAGAGAAGAATTGAGAAAATAAATGGAAGATGATCTTTAAATCTTCGAACAATAAATGAAAGACAAATAAATTGAAGAAGAAACAAAAAAAATAGAGGAGAAAAAAAAAATGCAAGAAATGTATTCATTATAAAGAAAAGTGCAATAGAATTCCTTGTAAACAATTAATAAAGTTTCTATTTTATAACCAAATCTACCTCAGGTTAAGGCAAATTATAGAAAAAGAGTTTAAATTAGTGAAGATATTTAAATGAATAAGAAAGCTTTAGAATTAGTATAAAAATATAATGCAGAACGACAAGGTTCATTAGAATAGTATTAAAAAAATTTACAACAGTCAATTGATGAGAAAAGTGCTCTATTTTAAACGAAAAATACTAATGCAATCAAAGAAGCATAAAAAATTGAAATAAATTCAAATCGAAACACAGAGGATCCTATTAAATTAAATAGCTAATCATCAAAAGGAAAGTTAAAAAATGGAAAGAAATGAAATTTAATTTATAAAAATATAATCAACTATTATAAAATATTAACTATATTTTGCGCATCCAAAGGTGATATTAGATATAGCAAAATAAATTAATATTATTTTATTATTGGATTCGTATTCCATAACAATTCTATGATAATAGTATCTACAGATAAATCTGATTTAATAATTGAATCTTTTATTCTGCAAATATATATTATTTTTATATTTCTGTAAATAATTATTATAAAACAAATTGAAAAGCAGATAATTTATATGCATAAAAATTCAACTTGTAATTAAACCAATATCTAAGTTTTCAATAGCTTCTTTATTTTTTTAATATTTTCTAATTATTGTAATACCAAGAGCAAATAATATTACAAATAACCAAGTAAATAGTACATAAGATGTCTCAAATCCATATAAAACTCCAGTGGGTTTATATAAAATTTAATTAGAATCACAACTGTCTTCACAAGTGTTACATCCACATTGTTATTTAATTTCATATCCATATTGATCCCAATAGTGAATAACTCCTTTATCATCAACTGTTGAAATGTTTGACTTGTGATTGCACATCCAAGTATCATCCATAACCATAGACTAATAATCTGAAAACTCAAATGTGATAAATTATTGGCCTTGAGTACTAAATACTTAATTTATGCAAATACATTGCTTGTTCTCCTAAGAAATTGAAGAATCCTCCAGGAGATTGCATAGCGGATACTTAGTTGACAAATGATGTACGAGAACATGATGAATATACTTCCTATATGATATAATTCAACAATTTTACACATGCAATTTGAGGTTTTGTTGTTAGAGATACAAGCTAGACCTCAATTAATCTATTTTTATTTGCTGGATCTGTAACATTAGCTCTCCCTGTATATTATATGAAATTGGTTTGATCTGGATCACAAGTATATATACACCAAAATCGTTTCAAATTTGCTCCACATCTAATTGATAAATTTAAATAGTCTGTTACATATCACATCCTCCTCCATCTTAACCAAATGTTGCATCAATAGAACGATAATTAGATATCATTTAATCGATATTATCCTGTCTACAACAAACTGGTTTATCATCATAAAATGGACAAGGCGATATTTTACCAATATTTATAGGTGTTCTAGCTTTATCTACACAAGCTGATGATACAAACTAAAGGAATTGTTACGAAATAATTAAAAAGATTTAAAATTTCATAATATTATTAAGTGATTAAAGAATATTATTAATATAAAAATTAAGAAATGCATAATCATCTTTATTAATATGTTCTACATGTATAACATAATATTTTATTTGTAGTATTAGATGCTTAACAATAACTATGTCTAACTACACATCCACATTTCTTACAAAATAGCATAGATTCCATATCCTCATTACCTTAACATTCCTCACAACACTCATCATCTGCTACAATAAAGCTATCTCCAGCATCATCTTAAATATTAATATGGAATTTACATTGACTATCTTAAACAAAACTTGATTGATGTATAGAACTTTAAGCTTGACTGTATTCTTCTTCATTTTCTTCATCATCATTTCCATCTAAATATTCTTGCTTTTTTATTTTTTTTTTTATTTTTATTAATTAACCTCGTAAATACTCTCCATCATCTCCTCTTATACAAATTGTGTACTAATAAATTATATTTAATATAATACATTTTTATATTGTTTTCTACATAAAGGACAATTATTTTAGTATTTTTCGCATTATATTTATATACATTTTTAACAAAATAGATGTCCACACTATAAAATAGCAGCTTATATTATTTCTAAATCAGTATAACAAACAGGACATGAGGTAGGTTCTTATTAGGCAGCTTATACTATGATTTCTTATTTTTTAATTAATTTGTATTTCTTCTTTTGTTCAACAAAGTTTTCTTTAACATTTTCATTTTTTTCACTAGTTTCTCCATCATCATCATAAATAACTTTTCTATTTCTTTGTTTAATTTCATTTTTTCTCAAGTCTTCATTTATCTTTTCAAAATCATTTCTTATCAATCTCTTTTTTCCTTGATGTTATTATATTAATTTTGGTTCATCACTCTCTTCGCTTGATATAATAATTGCTTTTTTTTGATTCTTCATTAGATAATTTAATGATTAATTTTTGATTATTTAATTAAAATAATCATAATAATAATAAAAGGAATGTATTTCTTTATAATTTTAAATTATAATTATAAGACTTGTTTTTCTAAATAATTAGTATCATAAATAACAAAAGACTGAGTTATTTAATAATAAATAATTAGATGCTTATAATATTGCTGAGAATTAATACTTTTTTCAGAATTATTTTGAAATAACAGTTTATTAAATATTATAAAAAATAGGGGTTTTATGATTGTATGTAAATTAAATAAAATATTATCATTCTAATTTAACTTTTTTATTTGTTTCCTCTTGCTCATGATATGCTTTAAACGAAACAGCTAATTCATAACATCTTTATTTCATAGACGAAATCCATGGTACTCTTTTGTATGAGGATATTTTCTAATTAATATAAATATTTTATATACGTCGATTTATCCAGATGCAATAAATTTCATTACTTATTTGGTCATATTCTAAATCTTTTCATTATTTTCTTAATCCCATATTTCATCAAAGTTTTCTAATTATAAGATGATTTAATACCTAAATATTCAAGGTATCCTTGATAAAATTTTTCAGATGAGAAAATTTTCTTTAAGAAAGAAGTATTCATTGTTTTGTTTGATGATTCTTATCGAAATGGTATTAAGTCTTCAATATTTTCGTCAGTCATGAAATACTCTTTATAAAAGACCTTTTCAATTTCATATGCACTCATTGTTAATTCATTTAAATTCATCTTTTATTTGAGATATTTAAAGCACTTCCTTATGATAAACTTAATCTATTCCTCTTTGGTTTTTTTTTATTTTTAATATCGATTAATAAGTGTGTCTATTAAAGAATCATCTATTTTTGTCAATATCTAACATAATAATAATATTTCAATACTGCATATTGATTTTTTTCATTTTCATCCATTTCCTTAACTTCATTTTTGCTCAAATACTCTAAAAATTATTTGAGTTCTTATAAAATTTGATCTTATGAAAATTATTTAAGAATTTCATTTTCTTTCTTCTATTTGGGTAACACTCTTTCAGATTAACTTTTCTTTGTACGAATATCAGACTATTGTGCTGAGGGTATTGTTCTTTGAGATGATTAAGAAAGAAGAGAAAATTATTAAAGAGGATTCAGTGAAGGGATCTGAACATTTTATTGATTTGTACAATTATTTTGAAAAGTGCTTAGTAGTTGTAAATACTAACATAATTAAATATAAATACTTGTATGTATTGGATCTATTGTAATTGTTGCATTTAAGAATAATACTATTGTTATCCTGCATTGATAAACTATTAAAATGGATTCATAAAATAATTAATATTATCTCAATTATTTTGAGATTCAACTTATATCGTGAATACAAAGTCAATAAAAAAACTGAACCACATCATTTCGATTCTATTAAATCTATCTGTTGTTGATTGAACATAAACAAAAATCAGAGAATATAAAAATAACATTCATTTAAATTTGAAACCCTTATTATAAAGAACTATATTAAAAAAATTAGTATAGAAATGAAGGAAATCCATTTAATATATGATTTAAAAAAGAATGTAAGAGTAATCAAGTGATTCTTCTTAATAAAAATTTATTTTAAATATTTCTTACAATAAAACTAATTTGTTTAACTGAAATTTCTATAATCAAAGTATCTAAGTAAATAAATAAATAAAAGTTAAAAACTTTAAATAAATGATATTATTCATAAAATAATCAATTAATCAATTCATTATGCATTTTTGGATAGAATTGATATAAGTTAAATTATCTTTAATAAAATGTTAGAACAAAAATTAATATGGTTATTAAAACATGAATAATATAATATTTTATTAGAGTATATCAAAATGTTGTGAATATTAAATAGTCTAGTATGTTATTTGTTCATTATGAAAATGTTACTAAGAATGTGTTGATATTTTTGGGAAATGTTATAATAGTTATAGTCTATGCATTTGAAAAATAGTGTTACAATTTATGTGATTTTAATCAATTATTATCAATATGTTAAGTTAGAGATTAAGTAACATAATAATATCAATACTTTTTTAAAGTGTTTTATATTTTGATTGTTTTATTTTTAATATTTATGAACGTTGAATAAATTTTACAAGGTCTCAATCCAAATACTACTAACATAAATTTAGAGTTTAGGTATGATATATCATTAATAATAAGGTAACTTGATAGTATCAATCATTTAGTTGAGAATTTCGCTAAATTTCAAAGATTAAAATATGTAATAGATTTATACTAATTAAAGATTAATCTTCAAGGTAATAACCTGACTCAATTGAGTAATAATTTAGCAATTCTTTATATTGAAGAATTGGATATTTCATAAAACCCTTTAGATTTTGAGATTGTCATCAAGCAATTATAACAATTATCAAAACTAACGAAATTGCACATTACAATAAAACCTGAAGAAGCATAAATAATTTAAGAAAATTTGCCATAATTGAGATTTCTTAACAATCGTGAAATCAATCCTGTTGTTTTTAAATAGAAAGAATTAGAATAATATGCAATTCAATTTGAGAAATTAATAGAGATAACAAAAGATGACAGATTGAGAAATCTATTTGATGAACATGTCAAAAATGTGATGAAGGATCTCTCATTAAGATTATCAAAAGATTTACCGGTATTTAAAGCAAAAACTCATGTACTTAGAGCAAAGTATGCTCTTTAAGAATTGAATTTTAATATGATAATTGAATATACTCAAAACTTGGATTAGAAATTGGGTGCTTTCTTTTAGATGGTTCATGATGATCATGCAAATATTTTTAAAGAATTAACTAACATAATATTAAGTCAAGATTCAATAAATCCAGTGAGTTAATATATAGAAAAATTGGAGAAATAAGAATATTTAATAAAGTAATTAGAATCAGATTTATAAGAATAATAATAAACAATTTAAATGTGTTAAGAAGAGAATTAAAAATATTTAGATCTTATCATAAGACATGGCAAGGCAAATTATGATTCAAAATAACCATATCAAAATATGTAATAATAGTAATAGTAAGCTTTGAAACCAACTAACAAAAAAATAGATACATCAGCAATAAAAGAGAAATCTTTATAAAACAGTTTATAAAATGAAGGATCCTTATTATCAACTGCTAAATTAATACCTTTAAAATAATTAAAGGAATAAATTTAAGAAATTTATGATTCAAAGGCTAAATATGATTAAAAATGTTAAGAAACAAAATAAGCAAGGGAAACTATGGAATAACATATGTATACATATTTGAATTAAAAATATGGATTAAAGGTATATAAAATATAAAAATATGAATTAGAATATAATAATAGAATAAGCTAGTACAATTATTTAGAGTGTCAAAAGATTAGGTTAAGAAGATAATGATGTAAGTGTGTTTGGTAAAATTTTGAGAAATGAATGTGATGAAGAATTTAGATTTGTACAAATTTAAGTAAAATAAACTATTGCAGAATTATTACGTATGTTTTTGAGATAGAAGAATCCTTTAAAAAATATGACAGATATAAAAGAGATGTGGAATCAAAAGATTTAAAATTATCTTAGTTTAGATGAGTGTTAAGAGATTGTGAATTATATGTACAATTAAGAGGATAGTTAAGTGTTATTATAAAAATTGAATTAGATAAAATTATAAGGAAATAAATTAGAATATAGTTAATTTGTCACTTCAATTTTAGATTTTTAATTATTTACTCATGAGAAATATTTATAAAAGTTTCTAAAGTTATTTAGATAAGTAGATACAGAGAAAAAAGGATATTTGACTGATGTAAAATAAATATTATCTTAAAGGTTTAATTCAGATAATTGATGAATTTGACAAATCTGAATTTAAGTGAAGATGAAATAATTAAATTTATGTGCATACTGGATCCATTTAATACTTAACAAATGACATTTTCTTCTATTGTTTCATTACTTTCCAGCGTAGGAAGAAACCAAGTGACTTTATTATAAAAAATTTAATGATTATATAACAAAAATATTTTTTCATTTCTTTTAAGATAAAATAGTGATGAATTATTTTAAAAATTTTTCACTTTTGTTAATAATCCTTTGGATTTATATTAGCACTTGAAAATTAGATTTAAGATAAGTTAAGATTTATTTAGAATTAAAGCTGATTTAGATTCATTCTTTTTTTTATTTATTAAATATGTCTAAAAAAATGAGACTAAATCAAATCTGTAGTCTTACTGGCGATTAACTTAACCATCTACTCTCTTCGCCTTAAGAAGAAAAAACAAGAAAAACCTTGAAAAAGGTCACATTCGATAATTATGCACTTTATCTTTAATTTCGAGCCTCTGACTGTCCAAATCAAGTTAATTCAACTCTCCAATAACATCATTTCAAAAGATCAAATTCAGTCAATACATAACCCTGAATATATGATATTAAAATTCATATATTATTTGAATCTCAAAAAAACCTTCATCTTACTATTTTGCAAAGCAATTTCTTCTATTTTTATAAAATAACAATAACATTTAAGCTTAAGTATTTCAAACAAATTATAGATATGTAAGTATTTGAAATATATTACAGAACAACAAATTTAAGCAATTTATATTACTGATATCGAAAAATTAATCACTAAAATTCATTTCAAGTGGAAAAAATAATATATTATTTAAATTAAATAGGATGTTCTATGTATATATTGCTCTTTTAGATATATAGAATTTTAATCAATTGAGATCAAAGATATAAAGGATATAAATTATGAGGAATTGTATTTTTAGTTATGGATGACTAAATATTAATATAATATAATATAATTAAATATTTATAAGAAAAAAACAAAATATTTATATAAATCATAATTATACCTATCATTTTGTTAGACTCTTATTCATACTATTGTATAAATTATAGTAATCAAATTTATTGCTAGTAGGTTTTATGTATAATTTTCTTATAATCAAAGATTTACATATATCAACATAAAAAATTAATATTTTATACTATTATCATTATCAATCTATAAATTAATGCTTAAAGTTTACAATTAAATAATCAACTAGGACAAACTTAACCAATATAAAGAATTTAGTATATTTAGTGGATTAAATAGGTTAATAACTTCTGAAAATTTTCCAATTTTTATAAAACAATAGAGAGAACTAATAACAAAATCTTGCTGCTTGCTTTAAAAGCAAGATTAATTCTGTCTGTTTAACAGTAATTATCTTTAGATAACAAGACTTTAAAAACTTCATCACGTCTTGAATAATTAATGAATGAGTGAGCATTCTAATGAGTCTAAATAATCCTTACTTACGATATTCATTATAAAAATTATGTTTCCTTTTTAAGAGGCTAATAATAAACATCTTTAGAAAAAATCGATTTTGAACTTTGCAAGATTAATCTGTTAAAACATTTAATTCAACAAGATCCACTTAAGAGAAAAGATTTTTCAAACTTAAGTACCATTGTTGTTTAATTAATAAAAAAGCTGAATTAAAACAGATTGGCAAATAGAAACCTAGTTTAAGTATAATATTGGTAATTAGAGAATAAAGTTTAATGGATGTTATATATTTCAAGTATAGAATTTGATAATTATAAGTCAATTTTTATAAATTTTAACTTTGTATAACTTTAAGTGTTCATAGATATTTAAATTCAATTTATTTATATATATATAGATTCATTTTTTAGTTTTTAAGTTGTTTTATTTTTTCTTAGTTTTTTGATTACTAAATGAAGTAGTTCTCAAAGGGTAATTTTATTTCTTTTTAATTGAATTGGTTTAATTTAAATATGGATAATTTTAACTTTCTCTTGCATTACCCTATTAAGATTGACTTAATAATATATTTAAATGATCTTTATAACATTAAGTACTCGAAAATGAAGATCCTTTTTCTAATTTATGGTTTGATAAATTAGTTTTTCTTTATTTTGAATGTTCTTACGATTTATTCTCTTGATTGACCTATTTTTTTAAATAGAAATTTGAATTTATTTCCTTTGGTTCAGCTTATAAATAATAAGGATGATTATCATCTTGTGGATCTAACAACTATTCTTTTGATAAAAACAAATTGCTTTTTTGACTTAACAAAAATGATCTGATTAGTAATTATAAATATTTACCTACTATCATTTTATTAATATGTTTATTATTTTGTTTATATTTGTTATGGATAAACATTAAAATCTTAAACCTTAGCATTTGACATTTCCTCTATCTACTTTTGTTTACTTTGAGAATGAAAATCTCTTTCAAATTCGCTTTATGTTCTATGTAAAATTTCCGATTAGAAATCTCCTAATGATAATAAATCAATATCTTAACGATTATTATTGTTTTATGGTGACAGATATGAAAATTGATATTGGAATAATCCAAGATTCTTTTTTTTTAATTTAGTCTAAACAGATGCATTCACAGTATCAAATTAGGTTGATATAATTGGTTTTTCAAATGTTTCCTGAGATATTTTCATAGGTTAAGTAAAACTAGTTTACATTTCCATATCTTTCACTACTTTAGGTGAAACTAAAACTAAAGATTTATCAGTTAATAATTCACTATAGAGTTAAGCTTATTAGGGAGATTTAGTACTTAATTTAGTTGGAAAATGCTCTTCCTCTTCAGTTTATTCTACAATAGTTTTTTTTGTAATTGCATTTTATTGACATTATTTCAAAAATTATGGATAGATTTCTAAAATAATTTCATCATAATCATTTTTAGAATCATTCTTCTTTTTTATTCCTTACTCTTAAGAAATTATATTATATATATTCTCCTTAGATTAATTTTTTATAGAATTATTTCGAGAGTGAGATTGACTTTATGGAACATTCTTTTACAATATTTATTGATGTTTTTATAGTTACTATTATTTTTAATCTACACTTTGTTGTTAATTAATTGAATAGCTTTATTTTAATATTTCTTTATTATAATAGAATTATGATATTGTGGCATTTCCATAAATAGTATTTGATGGGGATTATTAATCAAAAGTAGTTTGATCTGATGAATTCCTTTTATATTATTTCAATTAATAAGCATCTAATTTTTCTGTTATTGTGCTTTCTTCCATTTTAGGTTACAGATTGATGATTTAATCATTCTATTTATTTTTATGATATATATTGTTTTTATAGATACCATAAGTAGATTCTTAAAGTTTAATAGATTCGTTGAATAAATTTCTTTCATGTGATAAAGGAACGAATGATTAAGTTCTTTCTGGAGTTTCTAAGTATGACTTTTTAGTATTTCGTTAATAAATTGACAATTATTGAAGTAATTTTTGAACTTTTTCCTTTGGAGTTGATGCATGTATAGCTTCTTTATTTTCAGAAGATTATCTACTCTTTCCAACACTAACATTCAGTTTTCCAGGCTTTTAAATTTATCTTAATTTTTAATGAATCCTTTTTAAAGGACTTGATCTTGCTGTACTCTTTGATCTAACAAATTTCAACTGATTCATAAAAATTTATTTATAAACAAAAATATTATGTAATAATAATGAATAGATTAATTATATAATTTAATATTGGAATAGTAGAATAATATAACAAAAGGACAATTGATAGCTAAAATTTGATTATATACTAACCTTGAAAATGAATACTAATTTATTACAATTTATAGCACCAGATTTCTTATTTTTAAATAATTTGGATATAGCACTATAATTATAAAAGTTTAAGGTCTATACAAACATATCATCAAGCACATTAAGACATACATCACATTAAATATCTTTTATAAAGGAAAATCGATTCCATTTTTAAACTGAAATGCAATTGCCAACTAAAATAGAATTACCTTCACAATAAAGGAAAGGATTTTTTAATAATTTATGTAATAGATTCACATAATAAGGGTTTGGAAGTAAAATAGTATTTTATTACGAATGATATCGGTCAATGAAAAAGAACTGCCTAGTTCAGATAGATATTTAGTAAGTAAAGAACCGGGAAGTGATAAATTAAAAAAATCTTTCTGTTTGTCATCAGATCCTTACTCTAAAGTATGCTTACCTTATAAAAAACATTAATTACTTATAGTAGCACTTTATCTACCAGGTAATTTATTAGTTAAATAAAAAGGATCTGGAGAATGTGCTGTACATTGAGATTTAGGTTAGCACTATTATTAATTAAAGGAAAAAATAAAATGTGTAACAATCAAAGAGAAAATGGAGTACTAGAGCTAGAGGCATATTAATCTTAAATCTGTTTCCAATCGATTTTCTTTAAGGTTAACCCTTAGACTTAGAAAATCCTAGAAGCTATTGGAGAAAAGGAGATACCATTCTATTCTTTTAGTTTTGCTAGAACACCTGTGAGGTATGAGACAAATTCTGCTTTTAATAAAGTAAGTACAAAAGGGAATTTATTAACAACCAGGAGAGAAAGAACAATGATTTGAATTTTATTATTATTAATGATTAAATAACTTTAAGTTGATGAAGAATAAAAGAAACTCTAAAATAATAGTAGTGGCCAAGTAGATTAAATGAAAAGTATATTTTATCAAATAATGATAGGTCCTGCATCTAATTAATAAAGATTGGATAGTGGTCCAGATGTTCCAATTTAAAAAATGACACCTTCTGCTTCTCCTTTATTAAGAAATAACAAACCATTATTAGAGTCTAAATTGGATGAACCAATTAATCCTGCTGTCACTCCTTTTTAATAATCTTCAAAGAAAATACAATTTACAGGTGTAAGATCTGAGTAATCTTTATAAAAATCACCAGTTGAAAGAATACCATATGAGAAATATCATAGAAATGGTAATGTAAGTTTGCAATAATTGAATTTACCTTAATTACCTGGATATAAATTAGAATTTGGTCCAATGTTTTTGATTATAATGGGGTTATCATTTCCATTTGGATTACTTTTAGCATATATTAGTAGTGAATTTGATTCTGGTACATTTACATTTGTAAATTGTTGGCTTTTGATTGGATTGTTTACACTATCATTAATTTAACAGTTATATACTCATAAAAATGGTTTATGTAATTACATACTTTCTAAAACAGAATTAGATTTCTGGAATGAACCTAAATTTATTAAAATTATGTGGGGTATTAGGATAGTATTATTAATTGTGAATTTATGTTTAACAATTTATTATGGTTATTCAGTTTGGAATGATAATATTAGTGATTCAATCTTATCAATTTTTGTGTTTTTAACTATTCTTACCTTTTGCAATATGATATTTATTATTTTTATCTTCTATGTAATTATTGTTAATTAAAAAAGGCTATAATTCCAGTAAGTAATAAATAGTTAGTAGTTATTAAAGAGAGAGTAGATAGAATTCAAAGAATGTAAGAAAATATTTAAATTCCACTTTCATTTTAATTTTGTAATTCAATACTTGGAGTATTTTAGCATGGATCAGAAGGAAATATCTATTAAAGTACAATAGCTTCATAAAATTACTAAAAGTTTGTGAATGAAGTAGAAGAAAGATAAAGAGAACTTCTTATAGTTGCAAGTTCAAGAAATGATAAATTAACACATGATGCTAATGACTTTGTGAAAAAATTGAATAAACAATTAAAATAAAAAAAAGATGAATAAATGTAAGTTTAGAGAATGAGTAATCCTGGTATTGCTCCTTTTGATATACTGGTTAATTATATTTCTTTCTTTTTTATGTACTGTATAGGATTTCCAATATTCCTTTACTTTGCAATGGCATATTAAGAAGTTAAAAATGATTACTTGCCTTTATTATTCTTTCTATATCCATTTTCTCTATATGTATGGAAAAAATTTACTTTAAGTTTTTTTACTATGAAACAATTTGTGGATTATAATTATGAATCAAAAATTGTAATTCTTGGAGTAACTGCATATAGAATAGGGACTATGTCTGCTTAAAGATTGGGAGTAGGAGTTTTTATATAATTTTTAGTAATCAAATTTGTATGCAAAATTCTATATTATTGGATTATTGTATTTGGATATTACTTTAATTTAGAATAAAGAAAATAGTTATATATGAATTATATTAGAGGGAGTGTTGTTGATAATTCATAATAAAGGAATAAATTAGAAACAAAAAAGACTACTACTCTAATTTAATCTGCAGCTTAAGTAAAAGATAAAAGATAATCTCTATATGAAGCATAAGAATAAGAAACGCCTTCCTTTTCTAAGACTGCTGCAAATTGGATTCATGTTGATAACATTGAAAATATAAAAAAAGCATTGGTTACAAAATAAATATTTGGATTTGTATTATAAGAAGTATTTGAAATTGTCATTGCCCTTTTATTTATTATATTGAGTTAAATTTTATATAATGAGAAAAAATAAACATAAAAATGGTCCACTTTTGATGTGAATAATGATGAACATCAAATATTTCAATTAGAGATTGGACTTGAGATACTTGTTGAATTTGCTTTTTGCATAATTACAATTGGCTTTTTTGTAAAATAGTTAAAGTAAATATAAATAATTAATCCTATTTAGAATTCCAAACACATACAGTTTTTTCTAATAAATATAACACATCATAGGGAATGATGGATTAAAATCCTTAATTTATGACTATTGTTTCGCAATAGTTGTATGTTTTCTAATAGTAGGAAATAAATTTGAAATTAAATGATTATTGAAATATATATTTTATTGATTACATATTAAACTTTATATTTCTTTACTAATGCTCTCAGATTTATTAACAATTTCAAATATTGGAACTGCCGATAAAATAATTAAAATTAAACATCTAAAATCAATTATTCATTAATTATTTCAAATCATTTTCAGCTCTTATAATAAGATATTAATCAACTTGTGAAAGATGTGAAAAAAAAGTTTGTTTTTTGAAAGATTACAGATTTAATAATATAAAAATAGAATTTCCTATTGAGACTTGCAATAATAAATATATTTAAAAATTATGAATTTATATTTAATTTTTAATAATTAAACTCTCACTGTTAATCTCCGTTGTTCAATTACCTAGCAAATTCAAAACATTATTATGCTTCATTTTATCGATTACATTTTTGTAATGCATTTCCTAAAAAATTATTTCTTTATTTAACCTTTTTCTTAATAATAACGTGCTTCAGCAGGATTTATCTAGATTGCTTCATCAAAACTTGATAATGCTAAAGAAGAATGACCAAGTGAAAGTAATAATTATGCTACAAATAATGTTATAATTAAACCTTTTTAAAAATAATAATTAGCCTCATTTGGATTGATATTTATTGCTTCATCAAAATTTTATAAAGCATCTTCCAGATAATTTAGTTTTTTTAAACTCATTGCTAAATTTTACGATATTAATTACCTTTCTTATAATAATACTAGCAAACATCTTGATTCTAACCTATCATTTCATCACAATATTTTAAGATTTCTTCCTAACGTTTGGCTTCATTTAGAGCAATGGCTATTGAATCAATTAATTATCTTACTTTCTTTATTAATTCCCTCTTCCCTAACTTTTGGTTATGCTTATTGTTGTTCATTCATAAAATTATTTAAATCTTGCTATATCTAAGGTGTAATAGGTTATTGAACTCTTAAAAATCAAATATAATTATACTGTTATTAAGGTTAAATGTTTTATTTCTAAGGTGGATCTTTATAGAAATTCTCCAAATCCTATTGGATTTTGGCAGTAGGTATTTCTTTAGGCAACTATTATTAAGATCTTCATAGATCAAATATTATTTATACTAATTTTATTAAGCTTCGTTTGGAGTGATCTGTTTGGCGTGTTCATTTTTTACAAAATCATTAAATTAATCTATGAATTAATTTGGAGGTTGAGCAGTAATTTAATTTGCTGGATTCTAACTTTATGTTCTTAATCAATAAATGTTATTTATACTATTGTTATTATACGTTTGAAGGGTTTTAATTTGTTTTGTCATCTTGTAAGAAATCATTTAATTAATCGGCAATTTGATTTGGAGTTTAGGCAGTAATTTAATTTGATGGAGTCTAGCTTTAAGTTCTTCTTAATCAATAAATATTATTCATACTATTGTTATTATTCGTTTGAAGGGTTTTTGCTGGTTTTGTCATCTTGTAAGAAATCATTTAATTAATCAGCAATTTGGTTTGGAGGTTGGGCAGTAATTTAATTTGATGGAGTCTAATTTTAAGTTCTTAATAAATTAAATAGTATTTATACTATTGTTATTATTCGTTTTGTGTGTTTTGAGGGTTTTAGTTTGGCTATTTATCTTATAAAAAATCATTTAATTAATCTACAATTTAGTTTGGAGGTTGGGTAGTAATTTAGTTTGCTGGATTCTAACTTTATGTTCTTAATCAATAAATGTTATTTATACTATTGTTATTATACGTTTGAAGGGTTTTAATTTGTTTTGTCATCTTGTAAGAAATCATTTAATTAATTGACAATTTGGTTTGGAGTTTGGGCAGTAATTGAATTTGATGTAATCTAACTGTTATCATTATTTTGAGATTAGATGGTATTATCAGTTGGGACATTTTCTTTAATTCTATCATTAAAATAATATAGAAAACAATTGATTTGGTTATCCTTGTACTAAATTTTCTTATGTAGGTTACTCTTAATTTAGTTGAACTTCAGCTCTATTAAATAAGAATGTAGAAAAATAATTACTAGTTATTGTTAAGAATTTTTTATTAAGATTCAAGATACTCTATCATTTATTTCCATGATTCTTCATCTAAATTTGGTCTCAAATCCACTTCATATTATTTTTAATATTCTTCAATTACTTCGAAATCTGAATTAGAATTTTAATATTACTTAAATTATATTGGTAAAGGGCTTGATCTATTTCATTTTGATCAGCAAGTTTAATGATTTCAATTAATTATGTTAATTATTACTTTTACATTTAAGCTAAATAAATTTTAGGTTATTACCTGGAACTTCTTAAAATAATATTAATGATTATAAACTCTCCTTTAAATCAAAATTCAATTCTGTTAAGGTTTATTTAATAGTAGCAGAATTAATTTCTAGATATTTAATTAAATTGATAATATTGCAGTAGAATTTATAAGAAGCTTTATGATTAGCTTTTTAAAGTTCTTCAAGTGCAGTATCATAGTTTTAACGTAAAAGTAAGGCAATTACTAAAATTAAATGATCTAAGTGATACTTTTAATAAAATATGCCTCACAATTTTATCTATCTCTTTGAATAATCTCATCACACGAGGTAATAGCCTTTTAGAAATTTTCTAATTAAATTAAAGACTGACCTAAAAATTATAAAATAGTAAAACTTTTTAATAGAAGTGCATCAATGCAATCATTATCAATTTATAAAGCTTATTCTAATTTTAGATGTGCCTCATAATATACTTATTCATGAAATAATTATCTCCCTTAATTATTTCAATAATATAGTCTTACCTTCACGAATAAGTTGTAATTTTTTCTCTCTTGCTTCATTATCTCCTGAAGGATATTTGTTATCAAGTTCTTTTAATTAACTTCTATATTCATTCATTTTTTTTTATATTTAAGCTATAATTATAACCATTTATTACCTGGTTTGTTATTATCAAATTCTTCTTTGCATTTCTTTATTTTATCTAAAAGTTTGACTACTTCTTAAAATTTATTTTATTTAAATAATGATTAAATCTCAGTTAACATATTTGTTTCTTCAATATTTTCATTTTAGATATTGTCATAATATTGTTAGAATTCTATAATTAATTACTCTTGCTCTATTTTCTTTAAATATTCAGGAGAATTATATTCTTCAAGGAATTAATTGAACTCCTCTCCCATTAGAAGGTCATCTTAATGATTATCATGTATCCCTTTGCATTTTTCACAAAACAAATCTTCCTAACATTCTTCATTTTAGCAGAAACCAATAAATTCAACATCCTCATTATCCTCATTTTTGCATTCACACTATTATTATTCCATGTAAAATAATTATTATTATTTATTCAAAAATTTAATGATAGAATTAAAAACTTATAAAAACATACTTAAAAATTGATAAGAAATATATCTTTTAAATCATTATTATATTGGATTTGTTCTTTTTAAAGTATCTATCCTTTTATTACTTATGACCATTGTTTTATATGACTATCATTATTAATATAATTCTATTTCTCAAGGATTAATTATATTTCAATAATTCCAATTCATAAAGTTAGATTACTTAATTTATATATTACTTCAATAATATAATAAATTAATATTCAAAATGAAATTAAGGAATCATTAATTATATAATTATATGAAGTATGATAAATATAGTTCTTGTTACTTAATTAAATAATCTTTGAGTAGTAATATTGAATTAAGAATCTGAAATAACATATATAGTATTAATGAGTAATGAAAAATAAATAACGTTATTATAATATTATAGATTAATATGAAATTATCATGGTAAAGGGATATCCTTTGTAACTGTTTTTCTTCTAGTAGTTGTCTAAAGTTTACAATTAATATTTTACTCTAACTTCAGTTTTTTTCTGTTTTTATTTCAACATATCAACCTCATTTTCAAGTACAACCACTTATTATTCAGCTTCATTAAACTATTTATTTAATGAGATGAATTTATTTTTCCATTTATTTTTCTCATCTTCCAAATCTGTAGAGTTTGTAGTTACTAAAACTTATGTAGTCAATTCTTTAAGTTCTTTTTCAAGTTAACTATTAAATCAAAATCAATATCTACTGAATCTCTTCTTCTTTTTCATCTCCAATCTTTTTCTCCTTATTCTATTATGCTTCCCATTCTTAAATTTATCTATCCTTTTCTCTTAACAGACGATTATTTTCAAGAATCTATTATTCTTTTTATGATTATGTTTTCGCATCTTCTAATCCTTAATTGTAAGAACCAATCAATAGCTTAGAATGTTGTTATATCAACTAATTTAACTCATTTAATTTATTCATTTGATCATTTATGATATATTACTACATATCGTTATGGTTATTATTACATATTACTTGCTTAATTCATCTAAATTATCACAACATACATGTTCCCTTACTGTTGAAGCTTCAGGACTAAGTTATGATAATTAGGCTGAATTCATTGAAGGTATCATTAAGGAATTTGTTTATCTATCTCTAGAAAGGATTCCTTATTATTATTGAAAATTAAATGCTCCATTCACATCCTTATTAGCAAGCTCCCACTTTAAATAACCTTTTTATCTACTATATTTTGAATTCTAGAAATATTATAGGATGATACTGTAGATGGACTATCGTATTTACTCATAACAAATAATTTTATATTATTATACTAATAGTATCAAATATTTCTTAATGTAAGAGTCCTTTATTAGAAGGCAGACATAGATGAGTTTTCTTTCATTATCTCATAAGAATCTAGCTATGAAAAGATTAATATAAGATATACTTTAATTGAATTACTTCTTTATTTCTTTTATGTATCTAATTCTGCATTAGAAAGCATTAACTACTCTTATTATTTATGATATTCTCTATTGAGATTGATGAATTGATTCTTCCAAGATTCAATTTCTTAAGTCAAAATAATTACCTTATCATTAGATTATTGTAATTCATTTTGGGTCAATATTTTAGATTGTTATTGATCATTTTCTTCTTATAAATATCTGATTTATTATTTATTCTGTTCATTTTCTGATAATTTCATTTTTAGTTAATTATTTAATCTATCAATTTCAGTTTAATAAATAACATTCTTTTATTCTAATTCTTATAATTTATTAGCCTCTTACAATTAAAATTATGCTAAATATTATCTTAATTTTTCCATTTCTTCATTTTTATTTCTCAATTAAATTGTTAATCTATCCATTTCTATATTAAACATCTAAAACTTCTATTAATACTCTTTCAATTAATATTTCAGATTATCAATTTCATCATTTCTTGTTTTTAATAAGGTAGATACTCTATTATTTTCATAATTTAATTTTTCAATCTCTTAACATTTAGATTGTAAACTTTAATGAAGATGATCAATTTCTTAATTTTATAAAGCTATTTTATTTTCATATTCTTCAATCTTATAATAATCATTCAAAGTGATTTATAATTTTGAAATACAATTTCTCAATTAATCATTCTCTTATAATTTAATCATTAATGAATTATTTAATCTATCATATTCCTATGCTAGATTTTAATATTTAATTTCATATTCTTAATATTTTTAACATTCCTAAATTTAATTTTGAAATATCAATATTTATTATTTATAATTATCTGATTCTTCTTATTTCATTTTAATTCTTTAATTAAGATTATTGATCTCTTCATTTTACATCTTTAATCTGATTTCATACTCTTAATATTTTTAAGTATCCTATAAAGTAAATTATAATGATTAAATAATTTATTATAACTTTTAGATTTCATCACTTTTATTTCTAATTTCATTCATAAATTTTTCATTAATTTAATTGTTTTCCCTACTCAATTAATCAATTGATTATTTTTAATTGATCTCTCTAATTCTTAAATCCTTAAGTTCTAATTCCCAATCTCTAATCCGTCTAGATTAGATTTCTATCTCTTTAATATAAGTTTATTTTTATTAATCAAATTCTTCAGTCTTACTTTTTAAAATTGTATTCATTCTCTCCAATTCTAAAGCCAATTATATTTAAATTGGTTATTATTAATGATACATTTATTCATATTACTTTGTCTCTATTAATGTCTTTTATAATTAAAGTAATTATGTTTAACTTTAAGACACTAAAACATTAAGTCTTTACATTTCATTTTAACAATACTAATCATTTTCTTGAGAATTCCTTTTTAATCTATCATTTTCATATTATTATTATTGAAACTAAATAATTTATTAAGATAATTAAAGATTCTTCTATTTTAATTACTCTGATTCATTTTTTATCTCTCTTAATATGTTGTTCATTCTATTACTTTCTTATTAATATTATAATAAATTGCTCTCTAATTGTTGAATTCTATGAGTATCTTCTATGTAAGTAATTCTTTCTTGAACTGTTGATTTTAAACTATGCAATTCAGTCTAAAGATCTAATATTTATTTTTCTTATTAGGAACATTTATTTCGATAGAAGATTAATTCATCAGATTCAATCACTTTCACTGCTTCTTTTTTATTGTATTAAGTTTGAGTAGGTTTAAGAATTTATTGTTGACATTCTAATTTTATTGAAGGTTGAGATTATTATTAATTCCTAGTGATATAAACAATGTTTTGACTTGTCAATATATCATTTGTGTTTGATCTAGTTCTTTAGCATTTGTTTGTGTCTTTATTTGGTTCTAAGAATTGTTGAGTAGAATAGTATTAAGTATGTTAATCCATGTATTCGTTAAATATGTTTTATTGATAAATTAATTATATGGATAAATAAAGACCAATTTTGAATTTGAATCAACCTAATTATTGCTTGTATGATGTTAAATCTTCCTTATTCTAATTAAATATATATGATGTATTAATTACTCCACAAAAATGCAAAATCAAATAAAATAAGCCTGTGCAAAATAACATTCCTCCAATAATAAATCCAATAATGTCACTAGTTGCATTTGCTAATTGATAAACAGCCAATGAAGCAAGACTTAATAATATTAATATTTTAATACTAAATATTGAATAGGCCTCTTCCTAATAAAGAACTCAAAAATCTGAAATTATTATCCATAAATTCCATCTTTTAACCACTTGCAAATAGCATGATTCCAAATAATCTAAATATTATAATAAAACTTAAATTTACATTAAGAAAAATGGCAAGAAAAATGACATGAAGAAAGTAAAACTAAAACTTGAAAATAGGATAGACAATGATATGATTTAAGTGACTCCTATCAATATCAACATGATGGATGAAATCAGATTTGACCATTTGAGCAATTCAATAGTTGTTGGCATTATATATATTATTTTAATAATATTAATAATATTAATCTATATATTTTTGTGCGTATGTATACATTAATTGTTATTTTTGATAATCATTATTAAGCTTTATTTTCTCCCATATCTCCAGCACTTCTATTAGCTTTATGTCTTGATTCATAGTAACCAAATTCAGAAGGCAATCTATAGCTACCAGGAGCAGGTGTACCAGCTTGTTTTATAATTTTTGATATGTTATACCTTTACCAACAGATCCAGTTCTAGATTCTTTGGGAAAGCTTCTAACATTGGAGGAATGGAATTTAGAAATGAAGTAATTACCATCCTACCATTATGATTAAAATTACTTTTTGAATTCCTGTCTTATCAATTGGATAAGTACCTGGTCCAGGAGCATAAAGATTAGTAGCTTAAAAAAATAGTATTAAAAAGTTACAAAAATCTTTAACAAATCTTCTAGAATTCTTGGGATTAAATAAAGTTGCACATGAATTATTGTATTTCGATATAGGATATTTTCCTACAGCATTAACTGCAGGTAAAGATTCATATGTTCCTGGTCCTGGTATTTCTTTACCTGTCAAGACCATAAAATTTGTTTTTGGTCTCTGTCTCATTGAATAACGAATATCACTTAAAGTAGATCCTAAATCATATGTTCCAGGAGCTGTAATTTTAGTTTTTTAAATGAAATTTTACCTGGAGTTTTTAAATTTAAGTTTCCAAGAATACCTGTACTAGCCATTTTTTCTCTACTCATTCCAAATTTATTTCCTTTTGCTTTCTTAAAATTTGTTTCTACATCACTACCTAAATTATATTATTATGGAGAAGGTGTTGAAAATGGCACTTTTGTAAAATCAGTTCTTTTAATTAAATAATTAGATTTTACTTTGTTCCTTTTCCAATTCCTGCAGCTCTCTTTTGTATCTGACTAGGCAAATCGTAAAATGCTTTACCACAACTATAATGATTAGATCTATCATGAATACTTAACTGGATTAGCCAAATTTCCAAATCTATCAGATTTAGAAAATGTCCATAAGTTCTTAGCTGAACTATTATTCAAAGGGGAACCACATATTTATTAACATGTTGAAACAGTTATTGACATAATAAATTAATTAATATAAATATATAATTAAGAATTCTTTAAAAATATGTGATTAAATTATGAGTTTTTTAAATATACATTATTATCATGCTTGAAGAGGCTTTAAAGATGTTTCAAATACCTACAACAATTATGATAAATGTTCACTATTTAAACATGTAACATCAACCAAAGCTGCTGACACAAGATAAGGATCAATATTAGCTGCTGGTCTCCTATCCTCAAAATATCTATAATAAATAATAATAAGGTTATATACCCTTATCCTAATTCCTTTGTTATTATTGGTACTCTAACAGAACATCCTCTAGAGCCATCACCCCAAGAAAATGAATCATATCTACCTGTTTCATGTTTACCAGTCAATCTCAATTGATTATTTATTCCATATAATCTAATCATATCTTTATGTTATTTCTCAAGTATTGGCATTAAATTCTAAACAATATATTTATAACCGCCTTCAGATCTAGTAGTTTCGGTAGAATAATTGCAATGTGATCCACTACCATTCCAATCACCTTAAATTGGTTTTGGATCATAATTAATATCTATTCCAAACTCTTCTCCAATCCTTTCCAATATATATCTTGCCAACCACATATGATCACCAATCTCAATACCTTCTGCTATTCCTATTTAAAATTCCCATTAAGAAGGAGCTACTTCAGCATTCAACCCTGCTATTTTTAATCCAGCATTCAAACAAGCTCTTAAATGTGCCTCTGCAAGTGCTCTTCCAAAATTATTTCTTTCCCCAATTGAACAATAGTATCTCCCTTAAGGATAAGGAAAACCTCCATTTGGCCAACCCAATGGCCATAGATGTGTTGTACCTGTACGTTTGAAAAGGAAATACTCTTATTCAATTCCAAACCAAGGCTTATGTTCTTTTGCTTTTTCCATAATCAAATTCGATAGCCATCTTAAATATTGTAAATTTGAATACCTAAAATTATACCTTGCTGGTGTTTTTTTATCAGGTAAATATGTTTCACAAAGGACCAATAGATGAGGATCACCTCTAAATGGATCTTTTACCATACAAACTGGTTTTAGATATATTTCTGAAAATTTAGTAACAGCCTAATCTGTCGATGATCCATCATATGTCCACCATTCCAAATCATCAAGGTTTTTTATGGGATTCAAATAGACCTTAATTTGAGATATATAAACTTACCTTAGTTTTGGATCTCAATTTTTCTCCTGTTCCATCAATCCATATATATTCAGCCAATACATACTTACTATTAATATTAGATGAGAATGGATAATAGTTAAAATCTCTTAAATTTTCAATAGTTTCTGTCATCTTTCAAGAAATTTATTTTAAAAGATATTCAATTAAAAACATATTCCGCTTAAGAATCCTCAATATACCATATTATTTACAATAATAAGTAAGTTATTATTACATATTAATATTTATTATAATATAAAGAGAATTTTAAATTTTTTGTAATTGTTTCCTTATATTCATATCTGAAAATCCATATTTTTATATTCAATTAATAATATTATTATATAATCTTTTTAATTTCCATTTATTATTACAATATAAGATGTGTATTCACAATTGATGACAAAGACAAACAAACAGAAATTGATAAGGATAATATAAGGCACTTTGAATGTATGTCAATTTAATCTGGTCAACCAGTCTGTTGCATTGAATTATGTAAATAATATGGTTTTATGGATTCTCATCATAATACTTACTAGTCTTGTTATCAAACAGATAAAATAATTTATAAACCAAAAGAAATTGATACGGATTTATAAATCACCTTTATTCTATTTGTCTGGGTATAGACTATCCTGTTCACCCTAACAATTATTATTTTCAGGAGGTATAAAACAAAACGGGTTTTTATTAATTGTTTTGGTAGTATGAAAATAAATACTTGAGTTATGATTATTTATACTATTTAATTTAATCCAATTCTATATTAATTAGTTGTTTATACAAAATATTATTTTTTAATTAAATTTATTATAAAAATGGATAGACAACTTAAATTAGACACTTAATTGAATAAGACGGCTTTTGATTTGGTTACGTATACAACAGTTGGTAAGTGTAGATATGTAAATACAAATTAGGATACTTTGTAGGAGTTGCTGCTTCTGTATTTTTCAGGAGAAGAGCATTTATACGTAATTTGAGTGCAGGTCTTTTTGCTGGATTTGCTTTGAATGAAAATCAAGAGGCATTTAATAGACAGCTCTGAAATATTAAGATATAAAAATTAATATAATTTAATTATGACTACAAACATAAGTTGTCTTAACTTTTACAAAGGAAAATCTTTATTAATATCTGGTTGCACAGGCTTTGTGGCTAAAGTTATATTGGAGAAAGTTTTAAGAGTTTTGGAAGTTAAGAGAGTTTATGTATTAGTGAGAGCCAAGAAAGGTTAATCAGTGACTGAGAGATTCAATAAAGAGATTATCAATTCTCAATGTTTTGATAGGATTCGTAAATAAAAAGGAGCAGATTTTCAGAATTTTATTGAGGAAGTTGTGAAACCTGTAGATGGAGATTTAATTAAGCCTCATTTGGGACTGAGTAAAGAAGTTACATAGGAGCTCATAGAAAATGTCAATATTATCATAAATAGTGCTGCCAGTGTTGATTTCAATTCCCCTATTAAGGTTGCCTTAGAAATTAATTATTATGGAGTTCAAAAAGTGTTAGAGTTGGCTAAGTAATGTAAGCATTTAGAAAATTTCGTCCATGTTTCAACTGCCTATGTAAATAGTGATAAATTTGGGTATAATTTATTGTTGACTTACTAAGATTCATTGAGGAAAAGATCTATCATCCATAAAAAGATGTTGAATCCTTTGTTTCGATATTATATAGATCTTCTTAAAATTTTGATGAGAAATAATAAAAATTGGCATTAGACAAATTTCCAAATACATATACATTTACAAAGAATTTGGCAGAATAGATGTTAGCATAGTTGAGACCTCCCAATATGTAAATAACAATTATCAGGCCAACAATAGTAGGATGTTCATTTAGAGATCCAATTCCTGGTTGGGTAATATCGATTTTTATAAAAAGATTGATAACTTAGTAGGAGGTGCAGCTGTGATCTTTTTTGCAGGAATTGGTTTGGTCAAAGTATACAAAGGGAAAGAGAATTTAATTACAGATTAAGTTCCTGTTGATTTTGTATCAGATATGACTTTAGTTGCAGGAGCTTATGAAGCAAATAAAAATAATTACTAAATTTATCATTGTGGTACAAGTGCTAGAAATCCTGCTCCATGGAAAATGACAAAGGATACTTGTTTTGAATATTGGAATGCAAATCCACCAAGTGTCAAAGTTTCACCCTGTACCATAGAGATTAATAATAATTTGTGTTACTATAGATATATGAATTTCAAAAGAAAAATGGGTGCAATTGCTTTGAAGACTTTTGCTGATACATTTGGGAATCCATCTTAGAAGAAAAATGCTGATCGTTATCTTAAGGTTATTGATAAGGCTGATACAATAAATAAGACATTTAAACATTTTAATAGAAATGAATGGGTGTTTTCTTAAGAAAATGTCTTATAATTAATGAATTGTTTATCAAGAGATGAATAAGGGATATTTTTATTAGATGTGACTGAGATGGAATGGAGGTATGTATTATATATAGATATATAAATTAGATCTTATATGATGACATTTCATTTTGGATTGTAGAAATTTATTTTGAAAGAAAATGTTTAACCACCTGTTGATGAGGAGCCAACTGATTTATTAAGATCTTGGAAGAGTGGAAATTTTACTGATTTAAAATGGATTGTAGAGAAGTAAAAACTTCCAGTGGAGAATAAAAATTATACAATGAATGGGTTGTTTAATAGGTAGAAAGCTAAATTATGAAATGGAAAAAAAATGTATATTTTGTATAAAATATGATTAATATTTAAATTTCATTTTAATGAATACATATGAAGAAATCAAAAGATCATTGGATCTTAAAATGTAAAATTAAAGGGCAAATATTCTTAAAGTCTTAAATGGCTAATAAAAGGTATTCAATGCAAAGGAAATAATGACTGTCTATACGTAATATTATATTATTTAAAATAGAGGCATATATAATTATATAGTTTAAGGTGAACAATAAGGTAAGAAAATGTATGAACTATTTTAAAATTATAATGAGAATTTTTTAAAATAATCAGAGGAAATAGCAAGATAGAGCTATAAAATTGAAAAAAATTTTATTGAAGAAATTCTTAATTAAAATTAAATATATGAGACTCATACTAGAATTTTGCAAAGTTATTTTGCTTATTTAGATCGTTCATTTGTTGAAGTTTTGAATAATATTACTTTATATCCAATTTTGAAATCTTAAGCAAAAAAGCAATTTCATTAAATATTTTATAGCAAATTATTTTCTTTAATAAAAGAAGAATTTAAGGCAAAATTAAAATAGGATAGAATTCTACTTGATAAAGAAACATAATTGTAATTATAAAGGGTATATAAAATTATTTTTGAAATGAAAACATTTTCAGATTAAGGGAATAAAGAATTAATTCAAAAAGAAATAAAGGAAGATAGTTAAACATATTATTTATAATAATATAATAACTTTTAGTAATAATCATTTTTAGATTAAATAAAATCATTAATTTAATTTAAATAAGAAGAATTAAGTAGAATTAGATTAATTTTTGGATGTGAATAAAGTGATCTTTAAAAAGAATTAATAGATTTATTTAGCAAATATATTATTAATAGTTATGCAAATGATTTAAATTCAGATAATAATGATACTCTAAAAAATATAATATTTTAAGATTGTTATGAAGTATAATATCATAATAAATATTTTTAAGTAATTTGCTTAATTGGTATCATTTTTTGACCATTTCAAAAGTAATACTCATATTTTTGTTAAGAAATTTTAAGAAATAATCATTTAATAAGGTATGGAAATCATTACAGAAAGATAAAACAGAATTCTGTAAACTAAAATCAAATAAGAAAAAGAGGATCAAGTAATATTAATCATTTAATTTTCAATAGTAAAACAAATTTTTAGAATAATTAATCTCATTATAACAATCTTATAAGAAGTTGATTTATTAACATGCAGAAAATAATTAATTCTTATTAGCCAATTTACGTGTAGCATTTGAAATTATAACAGCAAATGCAGATTAATATTGTATTATGGAATCATTATTACAAAGACTTCATACATTTACACTTAAAAGAATAGATATAGGTGAAGAAAAATAATTAAGTGAAGTTATGCAACTTTTGGAATGTTTTTAAGCTAAAGATTTATTGTTAAGAAATTATTAAAATAAATTAGCATAAAGAATATTAACTCTTTTTGATTATCATTCTGATATTGATAAATTAATAATTGATTAATTTCGTAAGACTTTTGGACCAGAACATACTAAATAACTAGAATCTATGATTAAAGATTATGAATAATAGAAAAATGAAGAGAAAATAACAATTTGTGATATTGAAATTTAAGCTAAAATTCTACAAAGAGAATATTGGCCTGAAATAAGACCATAACTTAATTTACCAAATATGTTAATTTTGAATTAATTAAAATCTGCATATAGATAGAAATTCAATTCTTAATAGGAAAAGAATTAATTGTATAATTCAATATAATAATATTTATAGAATAGATATTAGTTGGCAAGATTAAATATCAATGATTGAATTGATGTTTAAAACAAATTAAGAATATAAAGTTATTATTGGAATAGTGGGTGGTGCAATTTTATTATAATTTAATGAATAAAATATTCCATTATCCAATGAGCAATTATCAGTAAAATTATATAATTAAAATAGTAACAAATTGGAATTAGCAACTAATATTTTTTAAACCAAATCAAATTACTAGAATAGAGAAAGCTACTTATTAGAGAAGGATAGTCATACAAGTTTAATGAAGAATTCTCTAATCCTAAACTTAAATTTAGAGTGGGCATTATCTTAGAATCATTTGTTGAATATTAACGTATATTTAATTCATATATACTTTTATAGAAGAAGATATTTAAGGAGATAGAAAGATTGCCATCCAAGCAGCTATTGTTCGAATAATGAAAGGCAAAAAGACTTAAACCTTTTAATAATTGATTCAATAAGTAAAGGAATAATTAAAGATGTTTAAACCAAAAGATACAGACATTAAAGATGTCATAGAGGTTTTGATGAATCAAGAATATTTGAAAAGAAATCAATAAAACATGAATGAGTTAATTTATGTTAGTTGAAATTAAATATTATCATAATTATTAATTGTTACTTATTAATTAAACTATCTCATATTTCTATTTTGATATTTCAAATCCATATTTGAAATTTATTTAATCCTTTGACTTTTTAAATAACTTAAATTGATATCAAAGGTTAAAAAAAAGAAAATTTAGATGAGAAATTAATGTATCTCATGAAAATAAATGAGTTTCCATAGAATACACCAAATATTTTTGTTAATTTACTCATTAACAACATAGTTGGTAGTTGGTATTAAGTATATAATTAAAATAAGTTAATTTATATATGAACCTGAAAGGATTAATTGAACAGAATAAAATATCTACAATAGATTAAGATATAAAATGATCTTTTAATTTTGTAAACCTCTCCTGTATTTGTAAATGATATTTGAGGGAATGATACACTATATTTTATTTAATTATAAAATGAATTTTTGATTAAATATCACATTTCAACTGAATACAAGGCAACTTGAATTTCATTCATTACCCTTATCATAAGATTGCATAAAAATATTCTAGTTTATACATAATTAGAAAAGAAATAATAACACAATGTTCTAATTTAGGATTGGAGAAAATTTCTTTTTATACTCATAGAAATCTTTAATATTAGTTTTAAGTAAAATATCTTTAATTATCCTGATTTATCAGATTTCTAAAGTAATGATGATTATGTTATAAAAATTAATAATACAAGATAGTTGAATTTATCTGGTTAAGTAATAAAGGCTAGGTATTTATCAATAATTACTTTAAAATTTAATCATTAATTTAAATATCGTTCTATATAAACTGAAAATAACATCCATAATTGTGTTGGTTAATTAAAATTTAATAAGTAAAAGGCAATGGAATAAAATTATAAATATTCTAAAAAGGTGTAAAACGAATTTGGATTGTTAGAAAAAATCTAAGTTTCAAATTGGCTTACACATATAAAGAAAAGTCTAGAGCTAAATATATATAGTCATTGAATTCAATCGATATGTATATATAATTACTGTAGTTAATTATAAAATAATTATTTTATAATTTTTGGTCGCATTCCTAATCTCGATCTATCTCATCAGATAACTTAATTAACTTTATTCTAAAACGTATTATTAAAGGAAATAGACTTGTTTAAATAATTTAAGTCTCCCATAACTATGATTTCAAAAACTGCAAATTATAAATGCAACAATAATTCTATTAATACTTATTTACAATTCAAAAACAAAATCTAAATTCTATTATTAATATTAAATGACTAGTTGTAAAATCAGTTGTGAGATGCCTGATAAGGAAATAATTGAACTTGATTGTGAACCCTAAAATATTAAAGATGAGTTGAAAAAAAAATAAAATTAAATAACTTATGATTCTATCATTCTTGTTGATATTTCTGAAACAGTATAATAGGTTTCAAATGTTTTATGTTAAACAAAAAATAACAAAAAGAAAGATTAAATGTTCAAGGTTTTTGATGCACAATAACTTTATAAAGAGTATAAGGAAATGGAAAAGATGAAAACAGAAAATGAACAATAAATAAAAGAGATTTAGGATAAGCATAATAACCTTGAATTATAATTAAATTAGGTGAATATATAAAGAAATAACCAGGCTTCTATTATTATACAATTAAAAGAAGAAAATGAAATATTATTAAAAAAAAATAATGAATTGCACACAGAAGTAGTTTCAATCACTTCTGAAAAAAATACTGTAAATTAAGTGTGGCAAACATGTTGGAATTAGATGTCCCAACTAATGCCTCAACTTTATGTTAGCGCTGCTTATTCTAATAATATATTTTCAATGAACAATTTATAAAGTCTTTAAAGAGAGATTCAAGATTTAGAAGATGCATAATAAATTTCAAAAAAAGAGACAAATAATTTAAAATCTTAGTTAAAAGTAGAAAAAGAAAAATTAGAAAAAGTTAACTATAATTTGTTTAATTCTGAAAATACTGTTTAATAGTAAAATGATTAAATTAAAAAGTATGAAAGAGAATTAAAGCACCTAAAAGATAGAATTAGTGAATTGGAATTGAGTTATTAGACTACTTTAAGTAATGGACAAGATGATGAAAAAGCTACTTCTCCTAACAAAGAATAAGAAATAAAAAAATTACAAAATATAAATAAGAATGTAATTTAGTAAGTTTAATATTTAGAGGAAGAGATTCAGCAATTAGCAAAATAAAAATCGAGTTTGGAAGTTGAAAACAAAAATTTAAACTTACAAATTACCTAGTTAACTTAAAATATAGATTAATTAAATGAAGAGATTGAAGAAATGAAAAAAATAAGAATAAAAAAAATATCAAATGAGGATATATTTAAAGGAAAATTAAATTATAATACAGATTAAATTCATGAAAAATTAATTGAGTCAGAATAGAAATTCTAAAAATTAGAGAAAGAAATGAAAGAGAAAGAAATATAACATAAGAATGATATAAATTCATTATCTGAAACAAATAAAAGTTAAAGTGCTGATATTCTAAAAACAAAACAAGCAGAAATGGAAAAGTTGAAAGCAGAAAAAGAATAATAAATAAATGTTATTTAGGATAAGCATAATAAACTTGAATTAGATTTAAATTAAATGATTCATAAAAGTAATAATCAAGATTAGACTATTACATCATTATAAGAAGAAATTTAAAAATCATAAAGTAAGAATGAAGAATTGTAAAATGAAATAACTAAAATCAATGTAGAAAAAAATACTTTAAATTAATCATGGCAATAGTATTATAATGCGCTAAATGTTTCGACTTCATAAATTGTATCATAATAATAACAACTGCAGCATTAGGCTGTTTAAGATAATAATGAATTTGTTGTCAAAATACAAAGTCTGGAATTAGAGATTACAGATTTAGAAGATTAATTATAAGGTTCAAAAAAACAGACAAAAAAATTAACATTAGAGTTAGAATAAGAAAAGGAGAAATTAGAAAAAGCAAACGATACTTTGTCTTAATCCGAAATTACTGTTTCATAGTAAAATGAAAAAATTAAAAAGTATGAAAGAGAATTGAAATTAAATAAAGAAAAAATTTATGAATTAGAAAAGTGTCATCAGATTGCAAATACTAATGTTGAAGATAAAATTACTACTCTTTCAAATAAAGATTAAGAAATTAAAAAATTAATAAATGCAAATAAGATTTAAGCTTCTCAAATTTAAGACTTGGAGTATGATTTGGAGAAGAAAATAAAAGGCTAAAAATAAGAAATTTTAAAGTTAAATTCAATTATAGATCAATTAAATGAAGATATTACATAAGTGAATGCAGATATTATGAAAAAAGGGCTAGAATTTGACAGATAAACACAAGAATTAAAAAGTTTATAATTATAAAAAGACTTTGTTGATAAAGATTTAAAAGATTTAAAAAATTAATTTTAATAATTGAAAGATTAATTACTTGAATAAGAAAATGGAGGGTAAAGCAGCTAAAAGGAAATTGCACAACTCAAAAGTCAAATCACTAAATTGGAATTAGAAGTAAAAACAATTACTAAATAAAATTAAGATAATTTAGATAAAACTAGATAGTAAATGACACAGATTTCAGAATAAAAGGGGACTATAAGTCAATTAGAAGTTAGATTAACTTAAGCTTAAACTTAATTGAAACAGAAAGATGATTAAATTAAAAATGATTAAAGTGACTTTGCGAGATTTAAAGCACAGATGGATAATATAAATAAGGAAATGAAGTCTGAATTTGAATAAGCAAATTTAAAATTAACTCTCAAAGATCATATTCTATAAAAATTATCAAAGTAAATGCAAGATGATAAATATTTTGATAAAATTACTGGTTTAATGGATAAATTAATGTCATCACCTCATAAAATTAAGTAATTTGATCAAGATAAGAATGTTTAGTTTGAAATTAAAGAATATGAAATTTTTGAGATAAGTCCTGAATATGATTTAGCAAAATAACTTTTGAATAACAATTAATTTTTTTTATTTGAAAAATGTTTAAAAAAGAATCCAAAGGGTAATGTCACATTAAATAGAAGTGTATAACCAAATGCTGAATCCACATTTTTTAAAGGTTATTTAAGTATTGTCAAGGAAGCAACTTAAAATGAATTCAAAGACAAATTCTTTTTAAGAAAAGATTTAATTTCTTAAACTCAGCCATTTACTACTTTAGATGAAGCGATTTAAATGTCTAAAAACAATTTCTTATGTTAATTATTAATAGAATAATTTAATAAAATATTAAAATCATAAAAATTAAAAGAAGGAGACTATCATATTGCTAGACAATTTGTTTTAAAACTTAAAGGTAAATATTCAATTTTATATATTTAATAGATAAAGATGAATATTATTATTATGAAATGGTTGAAGAAGGAGAATTTAACAAAATTAATGGTGGAAAATTTTAAATTAAAGCTAGTGAAGCAGATTCATATTTTAATGCCTTCTCTAAATTTGTTCATGCATTTTCAAAGGAAAGTTTCATTATCACTCATCTTTAAATTTGTGGAAAACAAGTTTATGATATGATTGTTAGTACTACTTACAAAGGATTGTTTTCATCTTTAGATTAAGGATAAATTGAAATTGGATAGTTTTTAGAGATTCTTAATGCTTAAACTGCTGCTGGTATTAAACTCAATGCAAATTTAGAAGCAATTGCTAAAGAAGGATTTAAATGAGATAATAAATAGTATCAAATATTAAAACATCATTAAATTTAAATGTTTAAATAAAATATTATTCCCATATTGTATTATTTATTGTTTTCTGCAAGATAAATAGTAAATTTACTATAATATCTTTATTTACCTATAGGAACGCTATCTCATATAGAAACATCTAATTTTAATAAAAAATCACTCCACCTTGATCTTCATTGAGTTTATAGAATATATCAATTGACTTTATTTTGAATCAATATTTTATAGTGATTGTAGTATCTAATTAACATTTTATGAATTCTGATTAAAATATCTCTTGTTGATAAATCTAATTATATGATTCGCTTTTTTATTTTTTATCGCTATTCCCTTAATTGTCTATAAATTTGAAATTATTGAGTAAATTATAGATTAAAAATACTAATTAATTGTATTTTTCCTCCATATTATAAATTTAATAGTAACTTAATAATAATATTTTATAACAATTAATCGATTTATAATGAATTATATATATAGATGGAAATTTCAACTATATATCATGAAGGATTAGTTGGGTTTGCTAAAAATATATATAAAAACAATGATACCTATACAATCTAAGGTAAATTCATCAACATATCCATTCAAACAATAACAACTGCTTCCCTATTATGTAAATGTGTCTTCACATTTCAAACATGTTACTTAATCTAAACATTTTTGACAGCCTAATGGACACAATACACATTTTTATTATTCGATGTCAAATATAAATCCACTATTACAATTTTAATTTTAAGAATTCTATTCAATTATCCATTCAGTACAATCATTCTAATTAGGACCAATACAAGTTCTACATAAAGGTGGACATCTTTAAATCATAATGTTTAGATTTGAGATTCCAAAACTGAAATATGTATTTTCTTATTTAACAGACATCATAACAAGACTTAAATTATTTGATGTATGAGTTTGTTCAATTTTAATCTATTAAACTTAATCTTACCAAGAGTTAATTCTAGTTGCTATGTTACCATCAAAAGAAATGGAAACAGTATTTGATGAAGAATTTAATTGAGTAAATTCGAAAGTAATTATATTCAATTCTAAAAGAATTTTATAATGAGGTGGTAAATTGTTAAATAACTTTTAAAAAAATTGGTTGCCATTATCTTTTAATCCGCCAAAATATCTAACACCATCATAGAAAGTTCCAAATTGATTTTAATAAAAAGAGTTAATACCTCTTGTATTTTTGACAATAAAATTAGTTATAATATTATCTTCAAAAGCTCTTAATAAATATGTAGTTAATGGATATTATTCTGTAGTATCTTTACAAACTTAATCGATTAATGTAGAATAACTTGGACATGAAGTAACACAAGTTCCTTGATATAAATAATATCCAGCTTTGCATGTGTTACAAATGAGTTTGCTTTTACAAGAGTTACAATTAGCTTAACAATTTATTGTGTTAATAATGATTTAGTTTATTCCCCAATAGAGATTTTCATCACTATTAACACTTATGGTGATATTAGAAATAGACAATGCATCAATGATATAATCAATATGATATAATAAGTATCCCTATGATTCTGTTTCATTATAAAAATGTAATGGAGTAACAAGTTTCTGTATCTTGTCTACTTGAACATAAATTTAAGGTTGTAATTAAGATTTAAATATATAAATATCTGCTCTTATTCTTAATGATTAATAATAGAAGGCGTTATTAAATTTATAATTAATGGATTAGCTCACAAAGAATTATCCAACAATTTTTCCATTCATATTCATATAGAATTTGTTAAATAATGACTAGGTTTTTCCATTTTCTATTATTGACCATCCTGTAAAATCATAATTGTTCCAAAAGTATTATGACATCTATTCCATTTCTAATATTATATAATTTAAATACTATTATCATAGATACACATTTCAAGGTTCTCATCAAAATATTCATATATTTCACATTTCTTTATACATTGATTTTGTTATAAACTTAAGTAAGGTGTAACAGAAGGACATTTACACTCATTTGTTTTTTTACTTAGTTATGCTCCTATATAACAAGATCTACATTAGTTCTTTTGTGGTCCTACACATTATGTGCATGATTCATGACATAATTTAGGTATAATTTGAATGTTTCTGATACCTAATGAAAAACCATTTGGATTCTCTAGCTAGAATGCCAAGTTTAAGTCTTGTTAATAATGTATGTAAGACTTGAAATAAGTACTAACTTAAGTTGGTGAACTATTTAAAAAGAACTATTAGAAATATTTACACATCACAAAATGGTACTGAATGATCATACTTAACTGAGTATTAATCAATGAGTATGTTGTCTAACAAAATGTTAATAGGTTTATCAACGAATTCACCTATTAAATAAAAATCAACAAATATATCAACAGCATAATGAGACTCACTTATGCTCATTTAGTAATTGACACTAGGTTATAATTGACTAAGATAATAATAGTCAATTTTATTGAGTATTGAGCATCTCATTATATTAGATGATTGACTAAGTGACGAATCACTTAATTCTTGATAAACTTTTAGAGCATCTAGCAATATAATTGAAGTTATTTACTAATGTATGCTAAAATGCTAAAGATTACTAAAATCAACTTCATTATAATAATTTATTTGAAAAATTATTTTATTCCATTCAATAAATATAATCAATCCATTTAATTAAAGTAAAATAGTATAATTATTGTTATTTTTAAACAATATTATTTTCTAATTACATTTTTTATCATAACTATCTTGATATATTATTATTTAAGATAAATTGATCAAATATTATTTCAATTTGAAACTCAAATAGTTAAAAATAATTTATATAATCAAACAAATATTATTTTAAATATGCAATCATAATATATAAATTAGAATATATATATTTACTTATTGAAATGATTTTAACAATTAAAATTAGAAATAACCTTATAGAATTTGTTTTGTTATTGTATTAAAAATAAAATAAATATATTTCTCAGATCTAAATTATAATAATCATCATTTGAAAATATCTTTAAGTGTAAAAAAATAATCTAATATTTTTGTAATACCATAATTAGATTATTAGTCTTTTTCATTAATTTATGAATTATTAAATACTGTTTTATACTCAAATCATCCAAAACATTTGGTGGATAATATGTTCATGGATATTTTATAAGCCTTATGAATATTACCTAAGTTCTCTTTCTTTAAGTAGTATTGTGATACGAATTACTTTAATGGTATTAGAAAGAAAAAATACACATACATTTATTTTAGCAATCTTATATTTACTCCATAATTGTTTATACACTGAGGCAAGTATAAGGATGCCAATGAATAATCCATTTACAAACCATTCAAATTCTTTGATGATTTTGATCAATTACATACATGCAAATAAGGAATAAAAAGAAAATATTTAAATTATGTCAAAGTTTGGGTTTCCCATATTTTGTTTATTAAGAACAATGTCAATTACTTTTATTCAAGCAAATTATACAATACTAGAAAGTTGTCTATTAATACTCATTTTTGTATGTCTAATTGCAAAGGATGAATTAAAAAGAAAAAAAGAAACAATTAAAAATTCAGTAAAAGACCCAGGGTCTCAAGATTAACATAATTTTAATTAAAAATTTATAACTTTTTTCTAACAAGACTCAAAAAGACAATCATTAGGAGCTTCCTTTAAAAAAAGCAGAACCCATTATTCATAATACAATGAAAAGCCAGACATACTTTAAAATATTCCTTTATTTAATGAACCTAACACTTTTGATGAAAATATCAAAACCTCTATGTAGTTTTAAAACTTGAAAAAAAGCTTTAACAAAAAGGTTTCAACTATAAGTGTTGATAAATCAGATTAACAATTACACACATTCTTTTAGAATATAATAAATAATATATTTTCTGCTGGAGTAGTAATTCTAAATCAACATTAAAAAGTGACTTTTATAAACAATAAATGTGAAAAACTATTAGGTTAAAAAGGAAGTGAGAAAGTTTTAGAATGTCTAAAAAATATAATTATTTCTAATTCCTTAATTGAAAATGACTAATCTCCATTTGGACAAATTCCTCCTAGAGCTATGGCTAAAATGAATAAAATTACTTTTGAAAGAATTCTTAAATATTATCATGAAAATTAAATGGAATTGGATATATTTGATGCATTCCTATTCCCACAAAAATATTTAAACTAATTTTATCAAAATCTATCACCTTATTCTGAGTGTGATTAAAGAAGTAGTCTTTCAGAATCTTATAATGAAACCTTCCTATAAAGAAAGGATGCTGTAACTTATGAACATATAATGAATGGAGAAGGAGGTTTATTAAAGAAATTAAGAATAGTCATTCTTCCCACTTATATGACAAATGCTTAGTAAGAATAACTTTCGTAACCATCATAATAAAAAGTTCATTTCAGTAGAACTGCTATCTAAGGTGAAAGTGTTTAACCAATTATAGTTATAAAGATTAAGAATATTACTAAGAAACATAAGATTGAGTAAATGAATAAAGAAAAGGAGATACATAATTCTTTACTTAAATCATTTTCACATGAATTACGAACTCCTTTAAATAGTAGTTTAGAAATGCTTGTGATACTTAAAGATATGATTAAAGATCCTAAACTTTTAGAATATGTTGAGTTTGTTCACATTTCAATAATATTTTTAAGCCATTAAATAAATGATATCTTAGATTATGCAGCCATGTAATCAAACACATTTAAATATAGATTTTTTTAATTTAAATCATGTGAGATTGTTGATGAAATTAAATATATATATTCTAGTTAATGTAATTCTAAGAAAATTGATTTGTAAATTAAATTTGATGAGAAAAAGATAGGTTATATAAGATAAGATAAATAAAGAATAATGCAAGTATTAATTAATCTATTAAATAATTCTTGTAAATATACACCTTAAGGTGGCAAAATTGTTTTCTCTATAAAATTAATAGACTATCCCTTCATCAAATTATAAGTTAAAGATACTGGTATTGGAATTGGTTCAGAATAATTATTAAACTTAAGAAAAGTTTTAACTACTTCTATGGGTAAAAGTCTACATAGATCAAGAATTAAAAAAAGTTTAGGTTTAGGATTGAATATTTCTGCAAGAATTGTAGAAGGATTAGTATAAAAGAATGATGGAACTCTAGCAATAATTTCAAAGAATAAAAATAAAGGAACTAAAATATATTTCATAATAGAGAATTTATTAATTTGTAGAGATGAGTCTGTTAGAAATCCTATGATTTCAGAATATACAACTAAAAATAATACTTATAAATAATAAATGTCATAATATGAAGGTAGTAATTGTAGTCAAATATTACCTTTATTGAGACAATTATCTGAAAATTCAAAATTTGAACCTCCATCTCCTTCTAAGAGAAGTAAAACTACAAAAAATAAGTTCTAAAAGTTACTACCTGGCAATTAACCAGAAAGTTCTTTGGATATGGCAGATAATTTTTCATATCGAATTGATCTACCTATAAGTCCAGAATATTTTCTATATAGAGAATAAAATAATCAAAAAAACTCAATTACGCCTATATGTTCATAATGCATAAGAGTATTAATAGTTGATGATATACCTTTTAATTAAATAGCATTAAAAGCCCTACTTCTACATTATAACATTAAAGTTGAATAAGCGTATGATGGTTATTAAGCTATTGATTTAGTTAAGAAATAATTAGATAAACATTGTTAATATTTTACATTAATCTTTATGGACATTGAAATGCCTGGAATAAATGGTTTTTAAGCCACTAAAGATGTAAATTAACAAATTTAATTAGATTCTTAAAATAACAGCCGATTAAACACATATTATCATGTGTTCTGCATATGACACTGAAGAAAATTTTAGGGAAGGAGAAGAAGTTGGAATGTCTGAGTTCCTACCTAAACCTGTGAATTAAAAGGAATTAGAAAGAATATTAGATAGATTTGGTTTTTTATGATATTTACTATAATTTTTCTCGCATATTTGATATTGTATATATTATGTATTTCTTGTTATTTAAGGGTATGCTATACTTTGAAAGTATCTTTGCGACATTAATTTTTACACTTCTCAAAAGCTTTCTAAGAATGTTCATTCACACCTAGGCTTATTTGAAGTGCATTTTTAGATCAAAATATTTGTTCTAAGTTAAAATTATAATCTTTTTCAATGAATTTTGAAAGGGAAAAATATTTTTATTTTAATAATTAAAAAATTTATTTGCATAATACTTGAAGAACCCAATTTTACTTTCATTATATAATTTTATAATTAATTCAAATAATTAATCATAGATATAAAAAGATAAAATAGTAGATTAAAGTGAATTTATTAATTTATTTGATTCTAAGTGTAATAATAATGGATTTAACTAAAAAAAACAGTGATGAGAGTGTAAATTTAATGATGTTTTAATATGTTATACCATTTATTATCTCATTTAAATCCTTCTTTAGCAATTGCTTCTATATTTGGATTCCAATGGAGTTTAATAGCACCTGCAGGTTAAGCATTAAGAATCTCTAAAAACTATCCAATTTCAATTTATCCTTAATCTAAAGATGAAAACAATCCTTTGTAAGTACTACTAACAATCATATCATAAACTTGTTTTCCACAAATTTAAAGATGAGTGATAATAAAATTTTCCTTTGAAAATGTATGAACAAATTTAGAGAAGGCATTAAAATATGAATCTGCTTCACTAGCTTTAATTTAAAATTTTCCACCATTAATTTTGTTAAATTCTCCTTCTTCAACCATTTCAGAATAATAATATTCATCTTTATCTATTAAATATATAAAATTGAATATTTACCTTTAAGTTTTAAAACAAATTGTCTAGCAATATGATAGTCTCCTTCTTTTAATTTTTATGATTTTAATATTTTATTAAATTATTCTATTAATAATTAACATAAGAAATTGTTTTTAGACATTTAAATCGCTTCATCTAAAGTAGTAAATGGCTGAGTTTAAGAAATTAAATCTTTTCTTAAAAAGAATTTGTCTTTGAATTCATTTTAAGTTGCTTCCTTGACAATACTTAAATAACCTTTAAAAAATGTAGATTCAGCATTTGGTTATACACTTCTATTTAATGTGACATTACCCTTTGGATTCTTTTTCAAGCATTGTTCAAATAAAAAAAATTAATTGTTATTCAAAAGTTATTTTGCTTAATCATATTCAGGAATTATCTCAAAAATTTCATACTCCTTCCAATCAAACATAACATTCTTATCTTGATCAAATTACTTAATTTTATGAGGTGATGACATTAATTTATCCATTAAACCAGTAATTTTATCAAAATATTTATCATCTTGCATTTGCTTTGATAATTTTTGTAGAATATGATCTTTGATATTTAATTTTAAATTTGCTTATTCCAATTCAGACTACAGTGCCTTATTTATATTATCTATCTGCGATTTAAATTTTTCATATTCGATTTAATCATTTTTAATTTAATCATCTTTCTGTTTCAATTAAATTGTAGCTTAATTTAATTTAAGATCTATTTGACTTTTTTCCCCTTCTTTTTCTTAAAGCTTAAGCTTTTACTATCTAATTGTTTCTTAGTTATCTTAATTTTATTTAGTAATTGTTTTTACTTCTTATTCCAATTTAGTGATTTGACTTTTGTGTTGTTATATTTCCTTTTAACTGTTCTATCCTCCATTTTCTTATTCATGTAATTATTCTTTCAACAATTAAAATTCAATTTTTAATTCTTTTAATTCTTTATCAACAAATTCTTTTTACATTTATAAATTTCTCAATTCAGTTGTTTATCTTTCAAAATCTTACCCTTTTTTTGTAAGATCTGCATTAAGTTTGTCAATCTCTTCATTTAATTCTTCTATAGTTGACTTTAACTTTAGAATTTCTTAGTTTAAGCCAATTATTTTAGTCTCCAAACCTTTTTTCTCATTTACTAATTACTAGATCTAATAATCTAAGTCTTAAATTTGAGAAGCTTAAGTCTTATTTGTACTTTATAATTTTTTCATTTCTTATTCTTTATTTGAAAGAGTAGTAATTTTTTCATCAACATTAATATTTGCCATCTGATGACTCTTTTCTAATTCATAAATTTTATCTTTATTTTATTTCAATTCTCTCTCATACTTTTTAATTTTATCATTTTACTATTAAACAGTAGCTTCGGATTAAGACAAACTCTCGTTTACTATTTCTAATTTCTCCTTTTCTTATTTTAACTATGATTTTAATTTATCTGTCTCTTTTTTTTAACATTATTATTCATTTCCTAAATCTTGAAGCTAAAGTTAAAGACTTTCTATTTTAACAACAAATTCATTTTTTTCTTAACCAGCCTATTGCTGAAATTGTTAGAAATATGATTACATTTATTAATTCTAAACATTTAACATATTATAATACTATTGCCATTATTAATTTGAAGTATTTTTTTCTACATTGATTTTAGTTATTTCATTTTACAATTCTTCATTCTTATTTTATGATTTTTAAATTTCTTCTTATAATGATGTAATATTCTAATCTTGGTTATTACATTTATGAATCATTTAATTTAAATCTAATTCAAGTTTATTATGCTTTTCCTAAATTTCTTTTATTTATTATTCTTTTTCTGCTTTCATCTTTTCCATTTCTGCTTGTTTTGTTTTTAGAATATCAGCACTTTTACTTTTATTTGTTTCAGATAATGAATTTATATCATTCTTATGTTATATTTCTTTCTCTTTCATTTCTTCAACTAATTTTTAGAATTTCTATTCTGACTCAATGAATTTTTCATAATTATTTAACTTAATCAATAGCAATTCTTTATACTCTCTGTAAAGTTATTGAGCATCAAGAACCGTATAGAAAAATTTATCTTTCATTTAGTTACTTGATTAATATAAAGCACTAGATGCATTATAAACTTATTAATCTGAATCATCAATAAGAATGATATTATCATACGATATTTTGTTTGTTTTTTTAAGCAATTCACTTCTAACATTTTAGACTTCACAATCAAATTAAAAAGATGGTCCACCCTAGAATTAACATGTGATTTTTCTTCGTGACATTATTTAATTTTAATAATAGAAATTCACAATTATCTTATTGAATTTTAAATACTTTTTTTAATAGAATTAGGTGTATAATTTATGTTCATGATTAGCAAGAGATTACCCTAATGTTATGAAAATATACAACAATTCATTTTATTAATGTATAATATCAAAAATAATCTTTTAGAAATGAAAGTCGATTTATTTAAAATTTATTTATTTTACCTTGATTTATTCATACCATACTAAATGAGTTAAATGAATTTCATGAAACAGTGAATTGGTACTGAATAATTACGAACCATATAACTCATCTGTAATTAATCAGTCACTTAGAATGAGAAGAGATAATTTTGAATATTAGTTTATTATTTATTTTAGTTTCTTTTTTAATTATTTTATATTCATTTGCTCCAAATTGATTCTTAATCATTATTATTATTTCCTTGTTCTTTCTCTAGGAGAAATAGTTAATTCTTCATCTGAGAAAATGCTTCCAACTATATTTTTTGCTCTTGTACTTAAGGGTTATTATACTTCAATTTATTGATATTATTACTATAATTTTTTATTTGCAACAAAATAAGGTTGTTATGGGAGTGTTGTTTTTGTTGTGTTCTAAGAAATTCCAATTCTTGAAGTAAATGGTTAAGGTATATTTGTTGGAGATTTATTACTTTAATATGCCTATGGTGTTGATAGTTTATTAGCATTTCTTGCTGTTTCTGGAATAGATTGTATTTTATTATCTATTATACTGTTTTATAGTTGTGTTGATAACTACTTATTTTCTTCAAACCAAAAAGGTTATTTCACAATATTTTGAGAGTCGAAGTATTTTCGATTTTGATAAATCCATTTGATTTAAGTAGAGGAACTGATTGTTGCCCAATATATTTACTAAATTGAAAGTAATTGTTATAATGGCATATATCGAAAAGAGTCAAGTAATTTGCACAACTAAGTTTATTTTATGTTATTACTTCCTAAGTTGAAAATTTGTACATAACCATACAATCATTCCACAAAACACAACTTATTTCAATAAAAATATTTTTAGAATCTTATTTATCCAATTGAATCAATGAATTTATACATAAATTCAAAATTTATACACATGAATTTAATAGGTTATGCAATTTGAAAAGGTATAATATTTTTTATTCCATTGTTATGCAACCTGTCTGTGATTACATATGCAATTCTAATTTCTTTTATTAATAATTTCTGTATTATAAATTAGTATCTCTGAAATTACTATTTTTCTTAAATACATTAAATTGTTAGAACTGCTACTCTCTTGTACTTTCTGAATATTAAGTAAATGTTGAATCTTAATCAAAAATAGGGTATTAACCTATTTTGCAGGCATAAAACAATTTTAAATTTTATGCTAATTTCATCAAATACATCAAATAGTTTATCACAAAGTTACTAAATTATTGATTTTATAACACATGTATCATAGAACCTTCCCTTATCATTTCTTCAGCTATAGTTTCTCCAATCTAAAATTCATATAAAATTAGATGAATCGTTAAAGTAATTTTGGTAGCTATGTATCCTCCTAAAGGTTTGATTGTGATAGCCTTAAAAAATTATTATAAATATTCTGATCCTGTTAAATATATTCCATTGCATTCTGGACCAAATCCTTCGAAGCATTCAATTAAATAAAGTATATCTGTCATCATAATAGAAGGATTATTTTGCATCAAAGAACTATTATTCAGTTTTTAAACAAAAGGTGTATTTTACTTAGACACTAATGAAGATAATAAATTGCTTATAGATCTCATTATTATAAATATTTATTATTTTTTATATTGCTATTTTCAATTTCTATTAAGAATATAATCAAATGAAAAAGGAATCCTTTAAAGTGTTTTTCAACAAAGGTTAAATATGTACAGAAATTTAATGTGAATATCAATAATTAAAGAAATAAGTAGCAAAGTTATAATTTGAAATCCCTTTCGATTGTTTATTACTAATAGATTAAAATAAATAAGTTTATTCTGCAACATAGTTAACAATCTAAAGACAAATTTAATAAAGTTTATCCTTTTAGGTTTATGATGTTAGAGAAATTTTTAAAGAGAATTTAGAAAGGTATTTATAATGTTTATAGGGCAATAGATAAAAATTAGAATAAAATTAATTTACTGAAAATTAAGCAATTCAAGACTTAAAAGTAAAACTATATGATTATGATTAATAAATTTAGAAATAGAATAAAAGAATTTCTGAGCTTTAAAAAGAATTTTTTGATTAAAAAGCTGAATTAGAGTAAAAAATAAAAGAACTAAATTATCAAATGTAATCTTTGATTAAAGAAAAATAGAAAAATGAAAGTAATTTCAGACTGTTAATAGATGAAAAAATTTATTAAAATAACAATTTAGATCAATAAATATAAGAATGTAAGAAAACTTATTAAAATGAACTTGAAGGATAATAAAAAATTATATAGTAAATTTAATCAGAGATAGAATATTTAAAGTCTAACCATAAATAAGATATTGCAACACTTTAAGAAAAACATGGAAAAATCCTCAAGTAATTAGAGGAAGAATTATCCTAAAAATAACTTAAGATTAGAAGATAAGAACAAGAATAATGCGATATGCAAATTGCTTATAAAGAAGAAGACAAGTAATTAAAAGTTAACTTTGCTTTTATAATGATTGAAAATAATAAATTAATTAGTGAAAATTGTGAGTTAATAAAAAAAGTTGAATCTTTGACATAAAAACTTAATGATTTATAAAACAGTAATTCAAAAAACTCTTAAATATAATGAAATTATTGAATTGATTTTTTTTATTTCAAGTAATTTGTATAACAACTGAAGTGATACATTTTAAAATCTAATTTAAGGGCAGGTGATATTTTTCAATTTTAAATAAATATATTTATGCAAAACAGAGTTCTAATTTGACTATTTTTTTATAATTACATAGTGAATCGTCTAAAACTCTCATTCTCTAAACATTTTACATTTTGTTTGCTGTTTTAAAATAGATTAGTAATTCTACAATTCTACAATAAATTGAATTCAAATATTAATCCAATATCTATTTACATAATTGGATCTTTACCCTCAAATTAAAATCTATTATTCTCTTTTAGGTTTGATTAATAATCAATTTTATTTCATGATGACACCTTTGCTTAATTTCTTACAAAATTAGTGACCTATCAATATTTCTCAAAAATCATAAGAATTTCTGTACTAGAGGAGGTGTATTTCTTAAATTCTTTTATTCACAATCTCAAATATTTTTGAGTTCAAATTCTAAAATTAATTGAATTTGGATGGCAATTTTACCAAATCAATGACAAATAATTTAGTTTCCTATGAAAAATTTGTGAGCATTTAGCTGCTTAATTAATTATAATTCTTATCATGTATGTAGCTGAGTCTTTGTAAATTAAGAATATGATTTAATAGTTACGTATTTTATAATATCAAAGTTAATTATTATTGGTTGTCAATAGTAATTAACTTGAATCTATTAAAGCAAATAAGTAAGTAATTGATTTTTAAGTTGTTCTACAAAAGGCAACATGGAATATTTTTTTATGAATTAAACACCTTATAAAGAAAAAATTATCTAAGAATTATGTGTGAAAAACTATTTTGTTACATTAAAGAAAACGATTGGTTCTTTTAGAAATAGTTGAAGTTTAGAAAGATTTGCTTATAAATGTATTTTTTTATAGATAACTGGAATTTTGAAAAATTGTTTATTAACAATTAGCTTGAGAATCAATATCTTAGATTTTTCTTTAAATTCATTTCAGAGAATCTCTGATAATAGATAATTTGTGATTTAAAAAATGATATCACACCTAAAATAAAAATAAAATATATATTTAATATCCATTTGTAGATAATAAATTTATAGAGTCATGAGTCAAAATTTGAACCATAACAAAAACAGAATTTTTAACTAGTCATATCATTGAATAAATAAAATGTTTAAGCTGATTTTAGCTTATTGAATAAAACTAAATTCTGCCATTATTTGATCAAATATTAATCGAAATTTTAAGCAATTTAAGGATAGTAAATTCGAAAAACAATCTGATTGTTGATATTTAAATCTAAATAAAGGTAATTAGAATAAAATAAATATAAGTTAGTTAGATGTATGACTGAGCATTAAATTATCGATAATTTAGTAAACCATTAATAATGTAAATTTTCTTAACAAAAAACAATAATCTTTTAATTTGAAATATTCTTGATTATTGATTAAGTCTGTGATACTTTGTTATGCAGAAATTATAATATTTCTATAGTAATATATTTAAATTGAATCATTTGAGCAATCCAAAAAAATTGCATTAAATATTATTAGCAAAATGAAACGAAAGAATATTTAAATATTTCTCTCTATTCCCTAAATATGCAATCAAACCATATAGATATAAACAAGTTCCAAAAATAACCTTTATATTTTTTTTATTGTGACATAACAACAAAAAATTCTAAATCAACTAGTCCAGAAATGATAATTTGGGAATCAAGTGGTTTATTCTTTGCCTTTATAGAAAGAAAAGTATACTAAAATCAATTCAATTTAAATACATACAAAAATAATAGATTCAGCTTAGAAATAATTTTGTATTATTCCTTATTCAAAGTTTAAATACTTAATGGTTAGAGATTTCGAATTAGTATTTTGTTTTAGTTATTGAAAGTAAACGATTTTCATCTATAATATTAATATATAAATTTTCATCTTTAAAAGAATCTAAAAAAAATTATGTAATATTTATAAATCTAACGGCGATTCTCATAAATTTTTTTATAAGGAGGCTTTTTTTCAAAATAGTGTTCCATAATCTAATAATCATTTAAGTATTAACTTAAAATAAATATTTTATTTTAATTTTACTAGAGAATCAAAAAAGATTTGAGAAATCATAATTACGCATTATTAGACTTTAAAGCAAATTTGGATTTGAATTTTTATTTAAATAATAATAAAAGTTAACGAAAATGTCCAAAACACTTCTAGCTTTATTGCTCATCTCCATGCTTGCTTTTAGCGCACAAGGTAAACTACACATTTATATTACCACTAACCCCTATATATTATTTACATATTCACAAATTCATATCTCCTGACTCAACTGAAATAATATACTTTTAGCTGCCACAAGTAACAAGCATACCAACAAACATTCTAGATAAGACACATTTGATGCCTAATCATCATCAGAGGAAGAATCTGAAGAAAGCTCAGAACTTTTGGCATAATCATCATCAGAAGAAGAATCAGAGGAAGAAGAATCAGATGCCTAATCATCATCAGAGGAAGAATCAGAAGAAGAATCAGAATCAGATGCCCAATCATCATCTGAAGAAGAAGAAGAAGAAGAAGAAGAGGAAGAATCAGATGCTTAATCATCATCAGAAGAAGAATCAGAGGAAGAATCAGAATCAGATGCCCAATCATCATCAGAAGAAGAATCAGAGGAAGAATCAGAATCAGATGCCCAATCATCATCAGAAGAAGAATCAGAGGAAGAATCTGAATCAGATGCTTAATCTTCATCAGAAGAAGAATCAGAAGAAGAATCAGAATCAGATGCCCAATCATCATCAGAAGAAGAATCAGAAGAAGAATCTGAATCAGATGCCCAATCATCATCTGAAGAAGAATCAGAGGAAGAATCCGAATCAGATGCCGATTCATCATCAGAAGAAGAATCAGAAGAAGAATCCGAATCAGATGCCGATTCATCATCAGAAGAAGAATCAGAGGAAGAATCTGAATCAGATGCTTAATCTTCATCAGAGGAAGAATCAGAAGAAGAATCTGAATCAGATGCTTAATCTTCATCAGAAGAAGAATCAGAAGAAGAATCAGAATCAGATGCCGATTCATCATCAGAAGAAGAATCAGAGGAAGAATCCGAATCAGATAGATGTATAAAATGATTTTATTTTAGTGACCTTCCGTAAACATTTTGCTGAAGCAGCTCCAGCACCAGCTCCAGCCCCTGCTAAACCAGCAGATCCAGCCGCCACCAAGAATGGAGCTTTACTAGCAGCCAGTTTAGTCTTAGCCGCCATTGTTTTCTGATAAATATAAAGAATATTTAAAATAAGTTTATCCTATAATAAATCTATTTCATCTTAGATAAAATAAAAAGATTTTTGTCAAACATTCTTCATTTAAAGTGTGAAGATTCAAAATGATTTATAATGTTATCCTTTCTTTAAAAGGATAGAAGTTATAAGAGAAGCATATTTTCGAAAATCTTTATCCTATTTATAGTGTTGAAAGTAGATAAATGAAGAATTTTGAAATCACAATTCTCTAGTTTAATAAGAGGAATTTTTTTATTCTAGTTTATTCATACATTATAAACAACATTTCAACTTATTTAAAGCAATAATAATTGATCTTAATTAATGTTTAATTTAAGAGAAAAATACATTAGTTAAAAGTTTATAATATTTAGGAAAATATGATTTGTTAACTTTACACATTTAGTTAAAGTTATACATCTTATCTTTTTATTTAGTTTATTTTCGTTTCTTTACTTTATTTAAGGTGTTAACGCTCAAAAAAACCTTATACAAAATATCAATTTAATATATTCATTATTTAGATTTCTATTATCAAATTTTAATTTCACTAATCAATATATTTAGAGTTTGCTCTTATTTTTTATACAAATAGGTTTAAACTAATCTGCTTTCTTCTTTCTTTGTTTTGTATTAAATCAAATTTTCCTAGTTTTTCTTCTTAAATCTATAAACGTTCTACTACATCTGAAGTTAACGCTCTGTAGTTAGGTTTACGATCAATTAACTATAATGTTTTCTAATACAACTATTGGTTTCCTCTATTTGATAGTTTCACTTATCCTTCAATATAAAATTATTTTTCTCTATTATAAATTTAACTATTTTACTTTAATGAGAATATCTAGTTTATCATTCTATTTGAAAATTAATTAATTTATTCATCATAGAGATTTAACAAGGTTTCTTCAAACTTTTTATTAATTTCATCAACTGATGTAATATATATGGGATCTAACTTGAATTTTCTATAATCTTAAAAAATTGATTAATCTAACCAATTATGAATCAATTATTTTATCATTTAATCAGCATTAATTCCTTAAAATTTGCTTTTGTGAATATCTAAAACATCCTACATTCTCGGTATGCTTTATATAAGCTTCAAAATTATATTGAGAGCATACTTCTCATTTTTTATATTGATTATTTGAGTGAAATTTTCAATAAAATTTTTAAATAATTCTATAAGAGTATATTTTTAGGTAACTTTTTAGTTTACAATTGTTTAATAAATGCTCTAGCATTCTCTTTCTCTTTAAATTCTATTGCTCTCTAATTTATTTTTCTTTTACACAAATATCTTTCCAGATCTTTACATTTCACTTCTTTAAGTAGCTATTTAAAAATTTGAAGAAGGCTAAGTATTTTGAGCATCTGTTAGAAGAGGGAGTTATTTTTTTACAATAGATTTTCTCAATTATTTAATTATAGAATTATCATTCTTAGATTCATTGGTTCTAAATATCTAAATATATTTGTGCTAGTTTTCATTCATATCTCTTATTATTTAATAATAATTATTAATCAATAAAATAATTATATAATATCATCAATAATACAAAAGTAATTTATATATTAGTAAATTTTAAAGTAGTTTTATTTCTAATTTCATTCTAATATACTTATAATGTAAGTTTCAAATTAAAATACCCTTCCAAGTAATTAATTTAAGGTATATATTTATCAATTAATTATTCCTTTTCCAAAATTGATCCAATTCACAATAAATCATTGTTTTTTTTCTAAAATTACAATAAACATTTTTGGTAACAAGGTGACTTCCTAAATTGATTGCCCTATTAAATCTATCTTTACTTTTGTACTAAAATTGTTAAATAAATCAAGTTGCACTTTTAAAACACAAATTATATTAATAAATAAAAATATATTGATTTAAATATTGTTTCTAAAACTTAAATTTTTATTTATGATTTATTTGTTGTATAACAATATTATAATTAAAAAAGACTCCATTTTTTAATGCTATATATCACTTATTTATAAATTTCTTAGTATTTTAATTAGATTTATAGATAGTACTATAAATATATTATTAAAGTAAATTAATATAAAGCAAATGGGATAAATTTTGGAATAATGTTGTAAAAAAGGAGAAAAAAATCTAGTAAAATCAAGTGTTGCTCTGTCTAGCTAGAGTTTGGATGAGCCAATTGAGATTACAGAAGAATTAATTCAAAAATTGAAATAATAATTAGATGATGTAAAAAAGAAATTAGGAGATTTAGAAGTATAAAATACGTTCAATATAACATAAAATGACGTTTGGCCAATTAAAGTATTTATAAAGTGACAATTAGTTATTAGGAAGAGGTTCTTTTGGAAAAGTATATTTAGTCAAAATTAAGGATAAGTTATATGCTATGAAACAGATTAAGAAAAAGTTGATATTAAAAAAGTAACAGTTAGAAAATTTGCTTTGTAATTATATTCATTTCTAATTGTAGATGAAAGATTCATTTTGTAAAAATACGATCATCCTTTTATCATAAAAATGTACTTTGTTTATTAAGAGCCTTTATTTATCAATATGGTTATGGAATTTGTTTAGGGAGGAGAATTATTTTATCATTTGAACAAAAGAAAAAAGTTCGATTAAAAAACGACAGCATTTTTTGCATCATAATTAGTTTTGGCTCTTGAATTTTTACATGAAACAGTTGGAGTTGCTTATAGAGATCTAAAACCTGAAAATGTTCTGCTTTGTAAAGATGGATATATAAAATTGGCGGATATGGGACTAGCAAAAGATAATAGTGAATTAAATTATTCATTTTGTGGTACTGCTGAATATTTAGCGCCTGAGATGATTGAGGGTAAAATTTAATTTAAGAATAAGAGAAGGGACATAATGCATCAGTTGACTTTTGGACTCTAGGTTGTATTATTTTTGAAATGCTTTTCGGTCATCCTCCATTCCAAGATGAAAATAAAAAGAATTTATATATAAAGATCCAAACAGGTGAATTTAAATTTCCATCAAATGTAAGTTAATCAGCATAATCTCTAATAAAAGGATTATTATAATATCATCCAGAAGAACGATTAAATTTTAAATAGATTAAATAGCATGAATTTTTTAAAGAAATAGACTTTGATTTAATATATTAAAAGAAACTAAAGCCCCCTTTTGAACCTCTATTGACAACTGAAAAGGATACACGAAATTTTGATTATGTTTTGGAAAGCTAATTGAAATAATCTGAAATCCCAAATATCCCTTAAGCTTAAGAATTATTTTAAGATTTTCCTTTTTTGGTAAAATAGTAATTATAGTTTTGAATATAATATAAAATATTATGATATTCAATTAAGTAATCATTTGAACATTATTTGCAATTAATAAATCACTAAAATTGTAAAAAGATATAAAACAAAAAAATTCTATTTTATTTTTATATTGAACAATTATCCATTTCTTTTCTATTTCATTTTATAACAATAATAATTTTAGATAGTTTTATTAGTATACACTAAATACTAGATACACTACAAATCATCTTCAAATTAGAGTTATCTTTTTTCAAGTCTGATTTACAAAGTGTCTAAAATACTTTGAATTTTATTTTGGTAATCCTTTTTTTGTGGAAAAGGAATTCCTTTGAAAGTAAAGATGTCTTTAAAATAATCCTAATCAACTTATCTTCGTTATTTAAATTTAACCTTCTGTATTTTTATTGTTTTATCAGCAAGCCTTTATACTAGCAGAGTATTTTTGAAAGTTAAACAAAATTAGTTTTTTTTTTCATATCTTTAAAATGGAACTTATATAAATTATGAGTTAAGTTCATCGGCAAAAGATTTTTATAAACATAATTTTAATTAAATGTCATAAACAGAATTGCAATAGCTTGCTGATTCAAGTAGAACTTCTTATACTGTAAAATCTATTTTGAAGAAATTCAAAATAGATGAATTAACTGCAAATACTCGTATAGATTCAAAGGGAAATAAAATTGTAAAGGGTGGCAATCATACAATTACTTTTAAGTCTGATTCATAAGAACCATTGCCTTCAAATTTAACTACAAATAAAATACAAATAGAGAGTGATTCATCAGATTCAGAATGTGAAATTCGTTTATGCAAAGTTAGTTAGAATATTCAGAAAACAAACGAGGAACAAAAGAATAAAAATTTAAAACTATAACCTCCAATTAGTAATGAATCAAAATGTTGCATCTTATTTTGATATTATATTTCTTATAATATTTGATTGTCTCTCTTAATTTAAAACGCTTAGATAAAAATTGATAGGTTGTTCTCTTGGCTTCTATTAAATCACATAATACAATTAAAACAAGATGTACATATACTCTGTCTTATAATATCCTTAGTTTTGTTAATGAATTTTGCAAAATTGGTTCAAACCTATGAAGGTTTGGTTTTCGATTATATAAATATTAAACTTGGTGAGTGATTAAATTATGATCATTAGATCCAAATTAAAACCAGGCTTCTAATATCAAATTCTTTAGAATTACCATAAGTTTTATAGTGAAATAGTTAAATGAGTTTTCATAATAAAAGAATTTAATAGATTCATATATTAATGGGAAACTGAATATAAAAATTGAATAATATTTGTAATTTGTTTTTATATTTAATAATTTGGTGTAATAGACAAAATATTATATCAACTTTTTATTAAATATGAAATCTATATCATCGGAATGATTTTTTAAGACTTTTTTAAAAAGGTTAATTTCAATTAATATTATCATTAAATCAATGACGTATTCAATAATAGCTCTTTGCATATTATTGACAGCCGTCAATGGAAATGTAGAGGAAAGGATAGAGAGACTTATGGGCTTGGAATAAAATTATTAGCATACTCAATCAGAAAATTTCTTTTACTACACTCAGGTAGCAAGGTGCAGTTTGAAGGTAAACTATTTAATAATTGAATATAGACTATTACAAATTGGAATTGTGGTTAATTTTGTGAGCATATCTCAGATATGGTTGAAGTTAAAGCATTCTATAAGTCTGATCACCATGCATAGGCTTATGTTGGATACAACAAAAAAGAAAATTTGCTGGTTGTTGTTTATAGAAGTATAAAATGAATGATATAATTTTAGGTACCTAAGACTTTGTCAACTGGTACAATAACATGAAGTTCTTCAAACATGATTTTGGGGATTGCAAAAATTGTAAAGTTCATTTAGGATTTTGGGAAACGTATGATGACGTATCAATAGAAGTGTTGGCTGCAGCAAAACATTTGAAAGAGAAATATCCAACTTCAAAAATATTGGTTTCAGGACATTCTTTAGGTGGTGCAGTGGCTTATTTGGCTGCAGTGGATTTAAAAAAATTAGGATATAATATTGATTATTTCTTTACTTATGGAGCTCCTCGTATTGGAACTCATGAATTTGCTGTTTGGTTTACTAGTTATGTTGGAGCAACAGAACATTGGAGAGTGACCCATTATAGAGATATGGTAATTCATTAACCACCTTCTTCATTTTCTTATAAACATCCTCCTTAAGAAGTTTGGTACGCTGAAGATAACAAATCATATAAGGTAATTATTATGTATAATTATTATTAGATTTGTTCAAGTGGAACAGATGAAGATCCAACTTGTGCAAATTCAATAATAGGTGATTCTGCTGCAGATCACACTAGCTATTTCAGTATTAGTGGAGTATGTACAGAAGAATTTACAGAAGATATTGAAATTTGATTTAATATTAATAATTTGTATGGCAGATAAAAAAAAATAATTGCAATAAGAAGAAGTAGAGCCTCATGCTTAGTAGGAAAGTTTACAATTTAAACCAGGAGAGTATTTAGTGCACATTCTGTTGTAATAAACCAGAGCATTATAAAATCCTAATGACAATGAGAGTACTATAGATCCATTAATTCAAATTGAAACGATGGATTAGAAGAAATTCAGTTCTCAGAAGAAGGGAACTGGATCAAATAGCACTGTAGTTTGGAATGAGCATTTCTATTTTAAAAGATCTTTTTCAAATGGTTGGTAAATTTAATCTTAGCATGTGAAAATTTCAGTATTAGATCATAAAGTGTTTGGAAGGAATGCTGTAGTGGGTATATATGAATTAGATTTCTCAACAATTTATATGACTGATGAGCATGTATTGTTACATAAATGGTTGGTAAGGATATCAATTTATTTATTATAGGGATTGATTAACCCAGAGAAGGATTTTAACAAAATCACTGGATATTTAAAATTAAGTATCAATGTAGTACATGAATCAGACAAATAAACAACTTTAATAATGGATAATGAGATTAAGGAGAGAGGGAAAATAGAGGAATCAAAAAATAATCTTTTTGCTGAAGGGGAATTACTTTTACCACCACATATTCAAACAAAAGGACAATAATTGAAAATCACTTTGAGTCGAGCTACTAATCTAATGAAAATGGATTCTATGTTGGGATCTATTGATCCATATTTAGTATTTGAAATTGGTGGTTAAGAAATTCAAACAGATTTAATTAAAAATCTTAATACTCCAATTTGGGAATTGAATCTATTTGTAAGCATATTGAAATATTAATTATCAGTTACCTGTAATGACACCATGCTAAAGTGAATATTTGATAATGAGGTTATTCGATTATGATATGGGTGGAAAGGATGAAATAGCAGGTAGTTAATTATTTAAAATCTCAGAAATTTTAAGTGGATAAGTAATTTTTATTATATTATTATTAAGTTATAATAACCAAAATGGTATCATATTTATGGTGCACATATAGATGCAGAATCTGAATAAAGAGTATATTTATGCAGTCATCCTGATTTGGGAACTTGTTATGCAGGTAGAATATTATTATCTATGGAATTGATTGATTCAGAATAACCTAAAAAGGATAAAGAAAAAATAACTGATTAAAAAACCCTTGAAAAAAATACGTGCAGATCTATCATATTAATGGTCATTTCAATGCATGGTCTATTTTGCTCTCAATTTACCAGTAGATGATGATTCAATACTACTAATTAAAATTAAATGGGGGGAAAATGAATGCAAAACAAGTTCTGAAAAAGCCAAAAATGGAGTTGTTGAATATTACAAATACTTGACTATTGACAATGTTAAATTCCCTACTAAAGAAATCTCAGAATTACCAGATGTCTTTATATATCTAATGGATGGGGATAAACCAATATGTTTTAAAAGATATAAATCTTATAATCTTAATCCATCTGCTGATCATCCAGAAGGACATCATTTCACAGTCACATTAATTCCTGATAAGTCTCTTAAGAATACCCCTATGGATCATCCTGGTATTGTTAAGATTAAACTTCTAATCTAACCTACAGGAGGATAAGTTAAGATGTAACCTGTTGTCAAACCATAAAGAGATGCCAACAGTTTTCTTTTTGTTAATTTATTCTAAGCTCATGATCTAGCACCAACTGATATGGATGGTTTAGCAGATCCTATAGTGGATGTTTTGTTTTATGATTAAAAACAGACAACAGTATTGATTAATGATACAACTGCCCCTATTTGGAATACTTAACTCAAGATGCCAGTTTATAAATTTGAGAATGACTCTTTCCCTCCTATTATATTGAAAATATTTGATCAAGATAAAGTCAGTAGAGATTTTATGGGTTAATTGACAATAGATTATCAAAAAGGATTGAAGTAAGGATTTATTACTAAGAATTAACATACTATCACTAAACCTTAATGGATAGATGTATATATCTATGGAAGTAAGGCAGGATAAGTATTGTTATCCTGTAATTATATTGACAACATTTAAATAAAAATACCAAATTAAATTAGTCCTCCTAGAATTAAACATTTTATTAAAATTAAATTAATGGGTCTACGAAATCTCAAGTCATTTGGACCTTTACCTGTCACTAAAGCATTTGCTAAATTCAATGTACAATCAATAAGAGCAAAAGATGAACCTTTGTCTTTAAATAATGGAAATGAGATTATTACTCAACCTAAAGATGCTGGTCCTAATCCTAATATAACTTCTATTATCTGCTTAGAGGTAAACCTTCCTGAGGATGATGCTTTTATGCCAAAATTTATTGGAAGTGTTCATGATTATATTCTGAAAGGGATCATGTAACCTTTGATAGGATAATTTTCAATAGATTTAAAATTGTAGAAATTAAAAACATTAAAATAAATAGAAGAAAAAAAGGATATAGCAAAAAGAGTTTTAAATGGAACTATTTAAGTGGATTAAAATATAATTCATTTACCAAGTTTAGATTTGGGAATTGGTATAAAGATGGGAGCATTACTATCTATGGCTTCTGGATAATAGTTTAATGAAGAAATTAATAATTTATTAACTTAATTGGGAATCCTAAGAAATAATTCAATACATATGAATTAAATCATTAAATATATTGAATATGATAAAAATGAGGAAGAAGGAATATTTTTTGAAGTAGATTAACCTGATAGTAAATACTACTTACCATTAGGTTATGATACTTAAACTTAAAAAGCTTAGTTATATGTATAGAGAAAGAAATTGGGAGGTTAATAAATACAAAATAAGTCATTGAATTAGGTTGAACTGTAAATAAAATCTTCTCAATAAGGATAATAAGGATTGATTAAGTCAAATGTACATTATCGTTTATGTTTACCATGTCCATTAGAAGATACTGTGTTTATGCAATAGAAAGTTTTTGATATATTTCCATTAAGGAAAGGAAGTATAAATTTAAGGGAAGTGGAAAGTATGGCTGAGATTATTTTGGGAGTAAAAGATAATCAATAAATTACTGGAAAGTTAAAAGGATGGGTAGAAGTAATATCATAATAAGATTTGGAGAAGTTATAATCTTAACCTGAGTTTAAGTTGATAAAGAATGAATATGATTTTACATCTGGAAAGAGTGATACAAATTTAACTGACAAAGAATTAGTAGTGAAGAATTAAGTTACTATTAGATTATATGTAGTGGATTGTTCTAATTTACCACCAAAAGATTAAGATTCTATGTCTGATCCATATTTAAAAATAAGATTGGGTAAAGAAGCAATAGATGATGTTGAAAATAGAATAACTGATAATTGTAATCCATAATATTACAAAAGATATGATATAACAACTGAATTACCAGGTGCATCTGAATTATCAATTTAAGTTTGGGATTATGATGATTTCATGGCTGATGAATTAATAGGTTAAACTATAATTGATATAGAGGAAAGATATTTTTAATAGAGATTTAGATAATTAAAGTAAGTACCTATTGAAACTCGTTAATTGATACATCCAAGTTCTTCTATGCCATAAGGACAAATTCGGTTATTTTTAGAAATAATACCCTCAAAATAAACCTCTATTCTTAAGAATCCATGGTTTATTGAATAAAGACCTAAAGCAAAACATTTTATTAGATGCGTTGTGTGGGATGTGTTAGATGTACCATCACATGACGATGAAGGAAGTTCTGATCTATATGTTGTAGGATATGTGGATTAAAATTAAAAATAAAAAACAGATACACATTTTCGTAGTTTCAATGGAAAGGGTTCATTTAATTGGAGAATGGTATTCCCAATAGAATTACCTTAATTATAACAAACTGTATTAACATTCTAAATTTTTGATAAAGATATATTTACATCAGATGATTTTATATCTGATTGTTCTATAGACATTACTGATTTATGTAGAAGGGCTTTTGAAAATGAAACCAACATTAAAATGTATTCTTAAATTGAACCACCCTCTGATGGTATTCTTAAGTAAGATGCCTCAACAAAATAAACAAATAAAGGAATATTATATGAGAAGAACATTATTCAGACAATAAATACTGAAAAGGCAGGTTATAAGAATAGTCAATAAAATGGAAAACTTTTAGTTTCTATTGAAATAGTATCAGAGTAGTTTCATAATAAGAATCCAGTAGGTTTAGGCAGATCTTAACCTAATCATTCTCCAGCTTGTCCTGAACCTACAGGTAGAATAGAATGGACATGGAATCCTATTAAAATGCTTGTAAGATAATTATTAATAAATATAGAATTAATTATTGGGACCAAAAGCAATAAGATATTTATTATTGGCCATTTGTTTTATGTTTGCAGGTTACATATTAGTGATGCTATTTCCAATAATAACTGGTAATTTGATGACTAGAATATTTACAGGTTGAAATAAGAATAATATAATTGTAAGAAAATATATATATAATTATTTATTTTTCATAAATCTCTTTATTCTCATAGTATAATTTATATATATATATTATAAATATTTTTTATTGATTTTTAATTCAATATTGATTAATTATTGTTGTGTTTAATTTTTATGAATTAAAAATTATTTTCTTAAGCTTAAGATGAATTTTAAACTGAAACCATTTCTTTTAATGCCACTTTACCTCTAAAAAATGATTAAAGAATAGAACTAAATAATAATAATACATAATATAGTTAATTTGTACCAAAAAAGAGTAGACAATCTACTTCTATGGTTTTTTCTATTTAGGCTCAAGAATAATTTGATATGGATGAATTAACCAAGTAACCTTATTTCAAAGAAGATAAAGGAAATACAAAATTGAATACAAAAACCAATTAAGTTAATAACACACCATCGATAAAATAAATTTAAGTTGATCCAAAATTTTATTCATAGAATAAAACTAAAAAAAGAAGAATTTTATCAGAAAACTCTGCTCCTTCTAAACCTATAATTAAAATTATACATCCATAAGTTATTACTCCTAATGAATTTAAATATACTAAAAAATCATAAGCAATAAATTCAGAATCATCTGCTATTACTCGTTCTAATCAAAAAGTATCTTAAACATCAAAAATATAAACACTTGAAGATAAGCTTCATAGACTTTCATAATAATAAAAAGCTGCCACACTTAATATTGAATCATAAAAATAAAGTTAATTAGAATAGATTAAAGAAGATCATACAGAAGTAGATGATGAATAGGAAAGTTTTTTTTTTAATACAGGAAAGTAGATAGAGAAGAGTAAATTTCATCATTTCTTAAAAATTGCTCCACTTCCAAAAAGAATAGTTATTTTTAGTTCAGTAATAAAGAAAATTGGAGATATTGAATATTGTATTGGAATTGAAGGGAAAGAAGAAATTACATATTTTAGAAGAATTAAAAGTGATAAAGCAAAACTATATAATCATAGCAACATCTAAGTTGAATGACTTTAAAAATAATTTGTTTAATTAATCAATATTATATTTAATTATTTACTTGCATCTTTCGATAAAATCAGAAAATTTTGTATCATTGAACATATCTCATAGAATATCTTTATCTTTAACTTTGTGTTTATTGTTACATAGGATACACATATTTAATATTTGGTGTACCTTATCTAATAACTTTGCTAGAGTATTGTGCTTATTTTTAACTTTCTGCTAATTTCTTATAATAATATGATCCAAAACAAATCTCATATTATTCATCAAATATATTTTATCTTGCATTAGGACATTTTAGATATAGATTAAAATAAGAGAGTATAATAAATAACTAGAAATTAATTTATTAGATTTTTACTTTTTCTATAAGAATCAATATACAAAGTAGTACAGTATATTAATGAAATGTATCCTCTTAATGTTCATATTTGACTTCATTTTGTAAATAAGGTTTAAGATACACAAATAACCAAAAGCCATCATAAATAATAGACAGAATGTACATAAATGTCATTATTTTTATATGTAATAGAGATTGCAATTCAAAATTGTTCATATAAAACCACAAACTGTAAAATATAATTAGAAACTAATCTAATGAATCTGATTTATACATCCAAATATTATGTTTTAATAAACGATTCTGCCATAGATGATACAATAAACATAAGAGTTAGTATCAAACTTATTCTTAACCATTAGTTTGGAGTGATTTCAGTATTTTATTTAGGAGGCTCTACAGAATAGTTTTATTATGTTGAATAAAGTTAATTTATAATTTATTATTGCTTCTAACTTTATAATGATTAATATAATTAATCTCCAACACTTTCTAATTGAAATGGTTAGAAGATAGCTTTGATATCATTATTATACTCATCAATATCAAATTTAAGTTCTTACATCTATTATTAAGTTTCTAATATTTCTTATTCTAAATATTTTGTCTAAATACTAATTTTATTAATACTTAAGAATGTATCCATTAAACTGTAACTTTAACAATAGCTGATCTTGTAATATTGTGTTAATCCATAAAATTTAGTTCTTCCTCATGAATTTTTTAATCATAAAATTATTGCAATTATATTTGAACTTACCCACCTATTTATTTATTTAAAGCTGATTCTTCATCTAAAATAGCAAGCCATACCTCTTCTTAACCAGTTTTTATTGGAAAAGTAAATGTATCACCCCATTGAAGTGAATTTCTATTTGCATTTTTTGTTTGATAAATAATTTCATCACATCCTATCTTAATAAAAACTAAAGAATTTCCTGGAAACTCAACTATTCCATCTAATATTTAAATTGTTAATGTGCTTTATAAACTAATATTATGATTATTATATCTCTCTGTATTAGCTAATTATTTCAATTTTGTAGATATTGTATTCAACTCACTAATTATTATATATATGAAATATTACTTTCTTTTTTAATCCATTAAAGTAGATGATTGAGCAATTTTAGTTGTTAATGTTTAATAAGCTTAAAGAACAATATTTTTAAAATCATTTATAGATACATACCCATTCATTCCTTTTGGCATTCTTGAATATAATTATTCAAAGATTATTCTGTCAAATAATTATGTACATTTCTAATCAAGAAATCGTAATAACTATTCTCTACTTATTAATTCATTGAAATTATTTGTTAGTTATTTTAAAACATTATCCATATTTTTTATTATTTCCCCTTGACTCATAAATTTAACTGTTATATAATTATTAAATTTTTATCAATACATAAATTTCCAAATCATAATACTTTTTAAACTTCCTAATTTTTATCTATGATATTAAGATCTCTCCAAATAAACTAAATGAATAATTTATTTTTTATTAACAATTCAAAACTATTCATATAATAAGAAAATATTATATATTCTCTTTTAAGTAATTGAAAAAACAAATCAATTATATTAAATTATTTAAAATATCTTGTAAAAATATTAATTCAATTTATACTAATACCCAAAGCCTCTATATATTTAGAACCAATACGTTTAGGATCACTAGATATAAATGCAGATTCAATATAGCTTATCTCTTAATATCCTTAATCGAAGCAGTTCAAAAGACCATCATAACTTGATACAACTGGATCATATAAATAATTTCCAATTCCTTGAATATGAGATACACAAAATTATTATTCATGACTTCTTTTAATAGAATAATATGATAGAGCTGATAAAAATTTACCTTCTTCTGAATCATCAAATGGATGGGTTCCACCATTATATTTCTTGAAAACACTTTTTTCATTAATATCTTTCAAATCTAATTCATACCCATAAAAAAACTAGATATTATATTATATAGAAATACTTTATCGTATGGAAATAGGTTATAAATATCACTTAATAGATCAGTTAGATGGTTAAATGCCGCAAATTTTTCTTAATTAGAACATTTATTAAATTATTAGACAATATTCTTAAAAGGATCTCTCTCAACATTATCAAAACATAAATTAATAAAACTTTCAAGAAACTATGTTTAAGTTTCTTTGTCAGCCTCCCATTATTTTTTTCCATTTTCAACTTTACCTTCCAATTTTTTTTGTTATAATTCTCTAATGTATGAATAAAAATCGTTTGACTTATCTTCTTTCAATTAATTCAATAATGAAATAATTGTTGAAAAAGCTGCAGTGTATTATTTCTAGCCTTATTTTGCTATAAGGTCTGAGAAGAATTGTTTAAAATGTATTTAAATTGAAAATAATACTGGTTGAACAAACTAAAATTTAAAAGGGATATCGTAATTTTTATTTTTTAATTCTGCCACAAATGCTTCTAAAAATTTCTATGCCACAATAGGTCCACTCAATAAATCTAGACTATGTTCTATTTCTTCTATTTTAATTGATTGATTTGTAAATGTCTCCTTTATAATATATACTTTTTCACTATTTTCACTTTTAATTTTTACCATTTCCTCACTTAGAATGTCTATTGATTTACTATAAAATAATTAGAGTGAATCAACTAATCTAGTTTTATCTTCATATTTTTTATCAGATCCAATTTTCTCCAAACTTAACTAACCATGAATATTGGATTTATGTGATGCAACAATTGATTATTTAATATTCAGATTACTTGGAGTAAAAATTAAATCTTTAGTTTTTGAATAATCTAATTTGTAAACTTTATAAGTTTGATCTATCAATTTTCCTTTTTTTTAATATAGTTTTTTTGAAAATAGTTCCTCCACAGCAAAGGTAATTTCATCTTTATGCGTTCTTGGTATCAATTCTACTAATCTCGTTATACGATATCTATAACTATTATATAAGTCTTTTTCAACTTATTCTACTTATGCATTTGCTTTGATCAATAATTCATCTTCTTTCTCTATTAGAACTAATTAATTCTTGATTGTAATTGCTTATGATTTGTTCTCTTTCTCCAATGACAAGACTTGTTTTTCAAGCTCTTCTAATTTTTTTTTTAATGTTTGTGATTCAACTTTAGTTTTTTCTAAATTTTAAGTTAATTACTTAATTTTAGCAAAATTACTATTATTTTCGTTTTAAAGTGACTAAATTTATTTATCTTTAACCTCTATCTAGTTTTCAAATTACATTTTTTACTATTCAATTTTTATGATTTAATTAGGTTAAGTACTCAATTCTATTTCTACATTATTCTTTTATAAATTTGAAGAGTATATTTGGTTACTCTTATTTAATAGATCTTAATAATCTTTAAGAAAAGAGTCATATCTTTATTCAACTTCTTTCACTCGATCAGTTTCTCTTTTTATCAAATTTTCATCTTAGATTTTTTAATTATTTAAATTTGTCTTATATTCTTCTTCCTTCTTTTTTATTTCTTCTTCTTTCTTTTTTATTTCATTATCTTTCTCAATTATAATCTTTTTTAAATACTCAACATCTTTTTACAAACCAGCGATTTATGATTGATAGTTAGATTTCTCTTAGGTTGTTTCAATTAAAATTTTGTTTTAGTTTTGATATTCCACAGTAATTTAGTTCTGTAATGATTATACTTTCTCTTTAAGCTCATCAATTTTTTTTTTATATTTCTATTTAATTTAGTTTTGATCATTTTATGACTAAATCTCAAGATTTTCTCTTTTCTTTTTTTCAGTAAGGTATTCCTACCTTATTAAATCACATTCCTTCTGTAACTTTTAATTCTTTTCTTTCTCCATTTCATGAAGCTACTCCATATCTTTATATTTATTTTAATTATCTTAAAGAAGTTATTTCTCCAAATCTGCAATAGATACTACTTAAGAACTTATTTGTTATTTTTAGTTCTAAATAACCAATTGAAATTCCAATATTTATTTATCTTTTTAATACATATTATCTCTTAAAATATTAAAACATTTTATCATTTCTCTACAATCTACTAATTTGTATGGTATTTCTGATTTAAGACTAATGTAAGAATAAAACAATACTTTTCATTCTTGCTTACTACATTATTTGTATTTTCATCTATTAATAAACAATATTCGAAAGGTGGTAGATTCTGACCAATATCTAAATGAATTAATATCTATACCCAAAAAAATATTTCTTAGCCTTGTAGGCTAATCATTTTTGATTTAGATTTTCTGTATATTGCCATCTGGATTTCTTATCCATATTTCATTCATTTTTTTTAATAGAATTTTAAATATAAATATAATTAGAAATGTTTATTAATTTAGATACTTTAGTTTAGAAATTATATCATCTCATTTTGTATATTGAATCATATTTCAATATCTTTATAATTCTAATTTGGATTATAATCATATGCCCAAGGATTCTACGCTAGAAACTCACTTGCTGCTTACTTTAAATTTATATTAGGATATATTATTTATGGATTAATTGGTTTTCTAATATAATAAGAAAATGCACTTAGTGAATGGATCTTGATTTAAAGGGTTTATTTTGAATAGAGCTGATTTTTCATATGAATATCCTATTTCTGTTGTATAAGGATCGATAAGCAATTTTGTTGTAAGATGACACTATAAATATTCTGGTATTTCTAATTTAGGCTTTTCATTTGTTATGTATTTATCAATTTAAGCTAAAGTAATTTATTTTTCATGTTAGGTTAACTTAACATCATTTTTTACCATATCTTATAACTATTAAACGATTTCTTAATTTTTTATTTTCTCCTCTTCTTACTAAATAAACCACTTCAGTTTTTTAGCCTTATTAATTTTGTCATCAATGTCCTTTTCATATTCCGATTTCTTTTAACCTGCACATAATGTTCGAGCTATATATTATAATTATATATATCACCTTTTAATATCCTTTATATGCCTGTATCAATCTTTGAACTCTCTTATCTTTCTTTTGCTAACATACATATTGATTGACCAGCAATCATATGGGCTTTGATATTCTTTTCATCTAATTCTAATGCCTCTGTTGCATCATCACAGGCTTCTTGATATCTTTTTAAATTATAATGACAAATAGATCTATTAGAAAAGAATACACTTTCAGTATTATCTTCAGCCTAGATTAAATTTATTCTTTTTTACAATTGCCTAAGTATAAAATACTATAGCATCACTATAATTCTAATTTTGAAATGCTTCATTTCCTTTGATTTTAAACTATTAAGCTTTTGTTTACATATTATTATATATTAAATAATCAATTAAACATAAATTCTTCAATCTATTTTTTATGTTCCTCTTACAAATCAAGTATTCTTTTTTTTGCTTAACTTCTTTCAATCTAAAATATTTTCTCCAATCTAAGTTATTCTTATTTGTTTTCAATCTAATACAACTGCTTTTCTCTTTCTTACTCTAATCTTTGTTCATTCTCCAAAAGCTTAAAATATTATATCTTTCTTACATTAATCATCTCTTCTTATTATTATTACTCCAAGAATTCTAATTCATATTATTTCTAAGGATCATCATCTATTTTCATTTATTTTTTCTCTTCATTTTGAACCTTCTTATTAACTGCAGATTTTGGTCTTTAAATATCTGCTCTCTTTTTTGGAAGAGCAGTTTAAGCTATATTTATATTAATAAATAATAATACGTCTTCCTTTTTTTTAAGTTGATATTGGATGATCTTCAATTTAAGGAGATTCTTATTATTGTGATTCATTTTAAATTGAAGATTAAATTATTTCAATTTTTCCTTGTTTTATCAATTCAAATTAATGTTTTAATTCCTCCTTCTAAAAATTTGCTATTTATTTCATTTACAATCTTTACTCTAAAACTCTACTCTTCTATAATTATAAATTTTCAGTTCTTCTCATTTTTTCTTCTATCTTTTATCTTAAAATTTCTTTTTCATACTCTTATTTTCTTTATAATCTTTCTAAAGCTTCCTTTTTATCTTTCAATTTTAAAATTTCTGATAATTTGATTTATTCTTAAATTTATTACTTTTCCATTTACTTTTCTAAAATCATTTATTCTTTTTATATTAATTTATTATTCAATTCCATAGCTTTAATTTATTAATTCTTCTCAGCATTTTAAATAGCATCCATTCTCTACTATTCCTTTTCTTCTTATTATTATTTTTTTATCAATAATTCTTATAATTTTTCTAATTCTAATTACCTTTTTCTTTAATTTACAAATTCCTATTTTTATTAATAATTATAATATTTTTATTCCTCTAAATTCTATACTTTTTCAATTACTTACTTCATCTTCTCTTAATGTTATTATGCATTAATATAATTTCCAATTATTTTCTATTCCTTTGATCTCTCAAATTCTAATCTTCTTTCCTCTATTTTTCTTTCTTTTTCTTCATATTATTCTCTCATTTCTTCTAATTTTTCCATTTAAATCTATTTAGCAGTCTATAATTTAAATTTTAATTCAAGTTAAGCCTATTAAGAAGCCTAAATTTTATCCTATCTAGATTATTCCTACTTTTCCAATCTCTCTCTATCTTTCATTTCCATAATTTATCTCTTAACCTACAATTCCATTTCATGTCTCAATTATATTTCTTACATTTATTCTTTAAATAATTATTATCTCTATTTTCTTTCCTCCTCTCTTCTTCTATACTCTTATTATAATTCTTTTTATCTTAATTATTCTAATTGAACTCTATTTAATTCTTATTTGTATTATTATTTAGCAAATTTTTTTAATTTTTATTCTTCCCGTTATTATTTTATTTATCTATCTCTCTCTCTTTATACTCTATCATATTCTTATTTCACTCTACTTTATCTTAATTAATCCTCTCTTCTCTATTATCTCTCTTACAACTACCGTTACTTTGACTCATTTCTTTCACGAATCTCTTATTACTTTCTTTCATGTTCAAGCATTTACTATATCTCTTTTTATTATCTCCATTATATTTTCTCTAATTCCTATTAATTTTAACTTGCTTATAATTAATCTGAATTTTCCATAACCTATTCTTCCTCCTCTTGATTATTAAAATTAAATCCTGCATCAATTAATTACTATCTTGCCTCAAGACAAGCCTTTAACTTTTCTTATCTTCTTATCTCATGATGTTACCACATAATCTCCCATCCTTATTTATTTAATCTCAACTCTGGATTTCTCTTTTTTAGTTCTTTGATACCAATTTAAATTAGCTCCTCTGGTAAAATTCCACATAAACGGCAAGCCTCATTAGACCGTGGGCTTTGAGTATTTAGGCAAATTACCTGTTTATTATTGGTTACTTGAATGATGTTTAGTTGAAGTTCTCCAAAGTTAACATTAAAATTATTGATAAAAATAATTAGTTTAATACTTCATTTTTTAAACTGAAATATATATATTAACAACCTTTTTTTATTTATATGTATATCTAAATAATTAAAAACAATAATAAATTGTATATCATTTTGGTAATATATTTTTAAAGTTTGTCATTATTTAACTAAAAGTCTTATCTATAAATTTCTTCCATTATGGTTTTTCTTCTTCAAGTGCAAATATCAAATCAGATGATATTAATCCCTTCACTATTTCATTTTCTTAATTATTATCATCTAATAAAGTATTAATTTCAATCTATGCTTTAATAACTAAATTTTATTATTCTGTTGTTTTAAGTATCTTTTAAACTATATTTCCATTAGGATTTTTGATTTTTTTCATTTGAGAAAAAACTTATAGAATCTTTTATTATATTAATGTTGCAAGAACACAAATATAAAAATGACATTCATTTAAATGAAATAGATTTGTTTTAAGTTTTTGTTTTCCATTAATCATATTCTCTTAAAGATCAGTCATAATCTCACATAATAGTGGAATCAAATTACAAAAAAAATAATATTCCATTACTATCAAAACTAATTGTTCTACAGGTATCTTAAAACGATCATCATTATAAAAATGACATCTTTAACCAACAAATTTAGAGATTGGAATGTTGGTTTGTTCATATAAACTCATATTTATTAAACTGCTTATGATCTCTGTAATAGTATTCTGTCGAGTATATAATTCTACATTTTTGAAAAGTAAAGTAGTAAATTTAAATACATATAATTTTCTTATATCACTCTAATATTCTTTTGTTTAATTTTGAATTCTTAAACATTCATCAATGAATTATTATTCTTTAAGATGATGTATGACCTTCTCCAATACATATGCATAATATTATTTTTCATGAATAATTGCTTATCTCTTAGAAAATTATTCAATTGCCTTTTGATATTATTAGTAATTGTGATTAATTTAATTTCTTAATACTTATTTCTTTTATTATAACATTCTATATTTTTTTGACAAACACATAGCAGCAAATACTACTTAACCAACAGTTTTGAATTTTAATCTCTTATTCTAATGTGATTCATCAATAAGACTCTAATTTAATTTAGGTTCTCCAGAATTTTATTTATTTATTCTAATATTCTTTTGTTTTTTATTTAAGTTCTTATACTGATATTATTGTGTATCATCAATCTCAAGACTTGAATCACTTAATTTTCTTTAATTCACATTTTTTCTTTTATGTATTTTTTATGTTCTGGAATAGTTTTTTAATTAATCATTATTATATTTAGATTATGTTATGCCAACTTATCGAATCTTATACACATCCTCTAGAGATCTATCATTTTTGTATTTACTATCAACTGATGGATATCGTATTTTATCTGGTCTTACTTTTAGTTCATAATCTTATTAATTGTAAATGTTTGTTTATAATTATTGTTATTAATATTACAGATCTTGATTTAAAGCATTCATTAATTCATTGAGAAGTACCTAATTTTTCTAATTGATTTCAAAGATTTCTTTAAAAGTAAGTTAATTTTTCAGATGATGATGTAGCATTTAATGTTAAATTCTAAATGAAGGCTTTTCCGAAGTTATATATTAATTTGTTTGAGGTATTAGAGGTAGCTTTGGATAGTTTTCTAGGAAGTTATTAGAATGATTTTTATTTGAAAATTGCATTGTTAGTAAATTAGGAGCAATCCAACTTGCATTAAACATATTAGTAAATAAAATTGATATGATTTAATTAATAATACATAATTGACTAATTTTGACAATCTTTGATTACATGTAAATTGAGAGTAAACAATAGAAACATTATTTATTTTTGTTGTTTTTTTTAATATTTTTTAATATTTTTTTATTGATTTATATTACAATATAATACGTAATTAAAATGAGATATATCATATAATCATAGATTCTCCCTAAAAAAGACTTTTTTTGATTATTTCTTTTACTTTAATTTATTCAACAAATGTAAAATTAGGTATGAGCATATTTTAGTTTCGTATTAATTAAAGATTAATATTACTTTCTTTTTAATTGAAATTCATTTTTTCAAGTAGTCGACAAGTTTCACATTTTGTTGTTTAACTTTAAAGTAATAACTATTAAAAATTCATGAATTTATTATTTAAATTGTTTAGTAAATTCAATGAATTAATTTATTTGTCAAACATTTTAAATATTTGTTGATTTATATTATTTCCTAATTGTAAAACATGCAAGGATACTTAATTAGTCAACTTTGTTAATGGTTTACATATAGAATTTATAGCAATTAAATTGATTGTAATTGTTAATGAACAAATTATAACTATGACTGATGCTGCTAAGAATTACCAAAAGATAAATTATTATTCAATTTCTAAAAATTATTATTCCATAATATTAATTGAACTAACATTTGTAAATCTAAGATATTAATTAATAACATACATTATAAGTGTAAAATTTTCTTTATTGAATTTTTCACTTTAAACATGTACAAATTGTTTATGGTATTTATTATACAAAATCAAAATTTAATTAGAATAATTTGCATCATCTCTATTTTATCTACTGACAGCATGTTTCTCTATTTATTGCCAATCTGTTTCATTGAATCCAGTGATAGTTTCATTAAAAACATAAAAAATGTCTGTTAAATTTTACCACATTTCCATTCCATTATATAAAACTTATCCAGCATAATTGATCAGTATAATATTGTACAAAACATATTCAAAACTAGGATCATTAGTAGTTAACATAGTTTTGACTATTCCAAAGAATTACTTTTGAGTATTAAATAATGAATGTGTTATTGAAAACTAATAGTCAAATTGTTCTATGAACACTTTATATACCTCAGAGTAAAAATACAATTCATTTGGATGAGCCTCCATTTATTAAATATGATCTACATACCTAAATTATATAGTATATACATATACCATGGTCTTGTTTTTGGATCATATCCTTAAATCAGCATTCCAATAGGATAAATGGTATCAAATTTGTAATCTGATGTATCAACTACTTAAATAAAGTAGGGGGATTCAATACTAAATAAGAGATCGTATTCATTCAAGAGACCTAAACCTTCATATAACAAGGAGATGTTTGTATTGTGTTATGGCAATGTTACTAAATCAGGGACTCCATGAAGCTAATAACAGAATTTAGGTGTTTGATAAAAATATTAACTTATTACTGATAATTCTGAATTAATACAAGATTCTAATGACTTGATTTTGGTAAATTAAGGTTATCGTATTTGATATGAGTTCAAAAAAGAAGAAAGATGTTCAATAAGATGAATCCCTAAAATTAAATTAGAATATCTGTTACTTCTTTAATGTTTTTATTTGATATAATGTGAAACCAAAGATGTTGCCTGATTTATTTATTTGATATCTAAATTAGAAATCATAGTTTCAGATGAATGTGTTGAAATGTAATAAAATATTCTTATTTCTACATATGCAGCTGCTCCTGCTAAAACCAAAACAAATAACAGAATTGTTATTTCAAAAAGAATTATTTAAGACCTCATTCTCAAATCTTTAATAGCTGAAATTATAGACCTAAACATTTTGAGGAATTAATATTTTACTCTTTTTTTTTTTTAATTATTTATATATATCAATTAAAATGTTGATTAAAGTAATAAGTTTTTTATGAAAGTTTCTTAAATTAATTTGAAACAAATTTATGAAACAACCTTTAATACTTTAGTGTAAATAATTCATTAATAGAGTCTCATTAAATTAAATGTAAAAATATATTAGATTATAAATCATTATATAATAATTAAATTATTATATAAATTAAAAATTATCCAACATTTTCTATAATTTATTGATAAAATTTTATTAATTCCATAAGTATACCTTCTAAATCGAAATTTTAGAGATTTACGTCACAAATTAATTCTTCTATATTCATCTTATTGTTTATTTTAACCACTGTCATTGCAGAAATTCAATTTACTTCTTAAAAACAATCATAATTTACATTACAACATTATATCTAATCAGGATTTAGTTGTGTTAGCCTTCTCTGGATAATAGGTAAATAATGTATTACAATAAGTACAAGGAATTAAGAGAATATTTATTTTTTAAATTGAAAGGATGAAAGATTTGCTTATAGAGCATTGAGTCAACCATAATTAAGTGAGCACTAGCTAATCTCAAATTTCTTTTGTGAAAAAATTCAATAAAATTTGTAAGATTAAACACAGGCTTCTAACCATATGTGTGGAAGATTGTTTAAGAAGTCACATCTAAAGATTCTATTACTACTTATACTGATTCTGATAACTGTTGAGAGCACTTTTCAAGTGAAATGGAAGTATAATGCAGATGATATTATAGAGATATGCTTCATTTTGAATAGAAAATCATGGATTGAAGTTGGTTTAAGAAAAAGAGTAAAATGAAAACAATAATTTTAGATGATGAATGTTGATATGTTAACTGTAAATATCATAGATAATAAGGCAGAGATTATAGATTTGTTGTCAGTAGAATATGATACCCATCCTACAGATACATAATAAGATTTGATATCATATAGCATAGGTGACAGTACTGTAAAAGTTAGAATCAAAAGAAAATTAAATACAGGAGATTCTTTATAAGATATGGTATTGACAAAAGGATCTTCTTATACTTGGAGTTATCAACATCATCTGCCTTGGTTATGGAGGATCATGGTCATAATTTTCAAGAATTTTTTATAATTTTAAATGAGATAGAAGACACATTGATCTCATATTCAGAGATACTTATGTTTATTGTGGTGATCTTTAATTTAATATTCTGAGTATTATAAATCAATCTAAACGCTCTAATTCTTATAATTCCCAATCTTCAAAGTTTCCATTTGGTAAATACCTTCGAATTATGAAGGGAATTTTATTTTCATTAAGTTCTTGCTAAGCAACCATTATTGGATCTGTTGTTTCCTCTATTAAATATTGCGATTATTGTTATACTTGGATCAACATAGATAGGACTATTTTTACTAATCTGAAGTGCTCTTGTACCAATTACTCTAGCTCTTTCATATTTTGTCAAAAAAGGTGGTGTAATTCTTTCATCTTTATTTACCTTTCTTCCTTTGCTTTGAGAAATTTATGCTCCTGTTCTTAAGACCTGTTAATCTTCATCTGAATCAGATTCTGATGTCACAGAATGTTTTTCTAAGTTAAATATATTTCTCTATAAATACCTTCTGAATTTGTATCACTTGATCCTATGTCTGAGTCTTATGGGACAATGTCATCTTCACCACTTGAATGGCTTTATGAATTATCAATTTCTGAGTTTTCTGGTTCTTAATCACTAATATCACTCATTAATTAAAATATCACAAGTAAGAAGTTTTAAATTCAATATTTCCAATCTAAAAATTTCTATGCTTTTAAAATTTTAAATTATTAAAGTTTTGATTATCATATCTAAAATAAATATTAATCAATTTATTTAAAAATCAATGACATTAGATATGTGTATATATTATTCTTAAAAATTTATTAAAGAGAATATATCAGATATCATAGACCTTGAATTATTATATCATTTAGTATAGTAATTAACAACACACTTGTTCATCTACTTCCATACCTTCTTGGATATTTCTTAATGCCATTTTTATTGGATTGCAGTTTAAATTACTATCTTTTCTATGATAGAACATTTTTTCAATAAGCATACATTGTTCACATTTCTTTTATTGTTTTATTTGTAGTGTTTCATATACATTCCAAATTTGATCATCTAAATTAATAAATATATTAGAAGATCGTTTTCTTTATTATAGAATTTTGAATATCCTTTGGTTAATATTATTTCCAACAGATAAAACATGATTTGATATTTTTCTAATTATTTCTATTAATGGTTGACAGATTATGTTAATAAAATATATACTAATGCTAAAAGATAATGCTCCTAAAAGGGAAATTGAGAAAACTGCACTTAAGATCACAGATTCAGTTTCCAGAAATGCTTCATGAAATTTTTATTCTAAAATTTTCTTTGATGTAATGTTCGTGTATCTTAAAGTTAAATAACTATTTACATTATTAATGTAAAATTTTCATTATTAAATTTTTCACTTCTTAAATGTACATAGGAATTGTAAAATTTGTTATACAAAATAATACAATTAGAAAAATCATCATGTTACGAGAATGGTTGCATTGAATTTGTGATAGCATGCTCTTCTATTATCTTCCAATCAAAATTATTGAAACCAGTGATAGTTTCATTATATATATAAAACACTTAACTATTATTTATCTATTGATATTCCATCTTATTGTAAATAACTTGCCCATGTTTATTGATTAACATTATATTTGATTTGACATTATCAAGATTTACATCATTAATAGATAATCTAACCTTTAAAATACCAGATAATTGTTTATTTTAATCAAATAAAGATTAAGTTATTGAGAAATAATAATTATGATCTCCAACTATCATTTTGTAAACATCTGTAAAAAAATAGAATTGATTTGGATCAGATTTGGACTGATTAATATGATTAATATACCTAAATTAAATTAACAAAAATACCAGGGTCGATTTTGAAGGTTATAATTTGAAACATACTAACCAAATGGATAAAAACTATTAAAACCTATATCAGTTATATCCACAAATTATAAAAAATCTGGATAAAATTTATTCAATTCCAAACCAAAATTTTCTAAAAACCGAAGACCATTATAAAGCGATAATGTATAGGTACTCTTTTGAAAGGAATCATCTAGTTCAATATTCCCATATAGTGAATAACACATTTTTTATGTTTGTTATATGTAAGCACTCTTTATGTAATCATCTTCTAAAGGACAAGCGTCAATTGGGTTTCTAAAATTGACTTCACTTTAGATTTTAGTATAATGATACAAGAAAGAAGAAATATGGTCTATTAATAAAATGCCTAGTTGATTGAATATAAAATTTCAATACTAATTTAATGCTTCTCTTTGATATAATGCTTCATCAAATGAGTAGTTAGAGAAATTTGTTTAATGTCTTAATTTACTAAAGTATTTTATAAAGATCTTTCAGAAATATAATAAAATATCTTGATTTCAATATAGATGGCAGTTCCAGCTATACTCAACACTAATAGTAGAATAAAAATATCAAGATAAATGATTTGAGATCTCATTTTTAGATTTCTAAAAGTTTGTCTAAGTGAGTTTGCCATACTAAATTATGTAAAAGCTAAATAAAATATTGTTTGTAAAATATCTTTAATTTAGTAACTAATGATTAAAAAAGAAAGCAATTTAATTAGATAAAAATTAAGGAAAATATTATTTTATAATCCAACTATTTAACTGAGAAGATCAATTTATATAAATTATCTTTTAGTTACCTATATTTTTTGAAATAGTAAATATTAAGAAATAATGTATTATACTCAACCAATGAAGATAAATGAAAATATTAAAAATTACGTTAATATGCAAAATAGTAAACTACAGAGATTGCCCAATCGAAAACAATCATTACTATAAGGTAATGATTAAGAACAAAAGATAAAATAATGATATAAACAAAGGTAGACATTCTAAACAATATACTTTATTTTATAAAAATTAACCTTAATTTGATTAAATATAATTTTATATGAATAAAATGTCCAAATAAGTATTTAGATTTTATTAAAAAAATATTTTCAAAAACTTAGTTTCTATTTAATTTACACAACTTTTAAGGATTATAATTATTCACCTTTCATAATTATAGAGTTATTTATTCTATAATCAATAATATTATTTAAGACAATAAATATTAAGTTTTATAAAAAAATATAATTAGATGAATTGAATATCATTTATAGAGATTGTAAAATAACAATCATTCGATGTTGAAGGATGAAAATAATTATTGTATTAATAAAGAAAATCAAAGATTAATTAGATAAATGAATCCTAGATTTTTTCATTTAATAAAGCAAGAATTAATATATTAATAAAAAATATATATACTATTTTATATTATTATAATATAAGTATATTTTAAAATAATAAACATAAGTTTTTACAGAGATACTTTTCTTTACAAAACTTAAGTTTATTTTTATCTAATTACATAATATATTTCAATAATAAAGTTATTAACTAGTTATTAACAAGTGATTAATGATATATAAAATAATAAACAATATTAATTACTATTAATCATAATCATACTCTAATCATCATTATTTAGTTATCAATTAACTTTTTTATCTTAAAGATTAATCCATTCTATCTTCTTTTAGTTATTTCAATAAAAATATTAAAATTATTGTTCCACCAAACAGTCCCATAAATTAAGTAGTTTTCCCAAAAACAAAGTAATCTATAATCAAAGTGAATAACATAGAAGAATAAGTGAATATGGCTAATTTTGAATAACCTACCAAACTTACACTTCTATATTATAATAAATGTCCAACCAAACTTAAACATACCATAACACAAATTGTTAAAATAGTACTTAATTTGAATACAAAACTCTATTCATAAAATTAACCAATAGAACATAAAATCACCATACAAAAATGAAAATAAAATGTAAAAACTGTTGGCCTAACAGTAGAACCAACTCTTTTAACATACAAATATGAAAGCACTTAGAAAATACTTGTAGTTAAGGCAAATAAACAACCTAAAGTGTGTTGAAATGAATCAGAATTCTCAAATGTTGGATTTACTATTATTAGTATTCCCATAAAACAAGCTATTGTATTTATCAATCTTGATTTAGTTAGCACTTCATTATTTAATATGTGAGATATTACTTAGTTCCAAATTGTATTGGTTTGAAATATTACTGCCGTTTCTGCCATGGGAATATAATTCAAAGATTAATATTAAAACCCAGTCCCAACTACCATTAGAACTTGTGAGATGATTAAATCTTTAATTTTGTTCTAAGGATAATACTCATCATTAGGATAAAATTAGTGCAGTAACTATATCGTTAAGAAGGACCTACTATATAAGGCTTAAAAAATTGGTATGTGTGAGTGTTTGAACACTGCTTAGGAAACACAATGAAAAAAAGTGGCAATCACAATATATATTTTTGCCATAGATTCCAAGTTTTCTTACTCATACAAAGTACATTTTTAAATGAGTTTCTCCATTTAATTAAAGTTAAATATATAGATATATAACCAGGCGATTCAAATATATATATTCATAAATTGTAGCTATTTATAATTAAATTGAAAAATGTATTTTATCAGAAATTTTATACCATTATCAAATTTGTTAAATAAAATTATTATTATTATTAACAATTAATATATATATATCTTTAAGCTAAAATTAATTATTTCAATCATTGATCTATTCTTTATTTCCTTTTGCCATTCCTACTTTAAAAACTACTATTCAAACTTTGTGATTAATTTGTTGATTTAGATTGATCCTAAATAAATATACCTAGAAATAATAATAATAAATTAATGTTTACCATTAGTTTGAGGGAGTTAAAATAACTAATTTTAATGTTCATTTTATTATTATGTTTAAAAATATTAAGGTACATTAAACCCATTTGAAATTTACTATTGCATTTAAGGAAAGAAATTATTGGTTCCAAGTTATGGTTAATTAAATGGATTAAGAGAGTTCTATGATTATTGTGTAAATTAATATTTTTAAGGAGGTAATGGCATATCTGTAATTTCCATATTATTGTCCATACCATTATTTTTTGTATTCATATTATTATTTACACCTGCTTAAAATACATTATTATTTGATAGGAATTAATTTTACTAAGTTGTTAATTATTGGAAAATTGATTATTATGTTGATTATAACTAAGGTTGTTGATTAAACATAGAATTACTAGTATTTTATTATTTAAATCTATCATTTTAAAATAAGGAAGTCTAAACTTTAACAGATTCATCTTAATTGATTCTATTTTATTATTATGAATGATTTGAAAAATAAGAGATTATTTATTCTTAATCAATTTTTGGAGATTATTATAAAAATGGATTATCTCTTTGTTTGACTGGAGTAGTAACTTGTTTATTTAATTATTCAGTAGAAAAAATATCAGATATATTGTTCTCAATTTTTGGTAGCTATTATTATAAAAATGAAAAAGAAGGTTATTTGGTATCTTATTTTAATTCACTATTAATTTAATCATCAGATGATGATTTCATTTAAAAATTTAATCCATTAGAATTAGATTAAGTAGGTTAAATTTCTGGTTTTTAATTATTATCCTCTGGTTAATCTTATTTCTTGTCTTCTATCTGTTCTCTTTACTTAGATTAAGGTTAATTGATCAAATTTTATAAAAGTTATTTCTCAGTACTAAACCAATCATTTTAATTTTCAGTTGTCTTATTGAAAGGGTTATTAATTTATATAGTATCCTAAATTTTTGGTTATTGATCAAAAGAATCCTTGTTATTATTAACATTAGAACATAATTATTCAGAATTATTTAGAGACTATTGTTAAACATCTGAGATTTTTGGTTTACTTTAGAGAAATGTAAATTAATTCTATTACAAATCTTAACCTTAACATTGATTAATAGATTTTTATAGATTCTAGTCTTTAAGATCATAAGATGCAAATATAGATGATGATACATTAATTTTATTAGGAATTACTTATTCTTATTGACTTTTACTGCTTTTCCCAAATCCAAATAAAGGAGTATCTGAAAAATTATTAATATTTCTTTCTTATATTTCAGAAGACTTTTTCTCTTCAAAAACTTCTTTTTTTTGTTATGTATTATTAGTTATTGTTTAATTTTTAATTTATTCTGCAGATCCTTGGACTAAGAAATTGATTACAGTTTATTATGGTTATACAGAAAATTCAGTTAATTTATCATTTTTTTTTATTTATTTTTTCACTTCATCTTTTTATATCTCATTAGGTTTATTTATGATATCTGATTGTTTTGAGTTTTCAATTTTTTTAGAGCTACAAGAAAATGATTTTTCTTCTTATTCATTCAAATTAATCATAGATTATGATTTCTTTAATCCTTTTTATTGAGGCTCTATTATTTCGTTAATTATAGGAAGTTAAGGTTATTTTTAATTCTCATCATCTAATTAAATTATAATTATTTCTTTATTTTATGGTTCTTCTTTTAACTCTACTGCAAGAAGACTATTATCTTTAAGAGAATCATAACTTAATTATTCTGGAACTTCTTTTATTCTACTCTCATTTATACTATCCTAAATTTAATCGTATACATGTTTCTTATATTCAAATTTGATTTCCACTTATTTTTTTCTCTCTATCATTATTTCAAAATTATACAATCAAGTTTTCTTTTTTTGTTTTATTAAGAACTAAGTTTTCTTTTAGGATGAATAACAATATTATTCTCTTTAATTTCAGCCATATCAATGTCTTCTGGTAAAACAGAATCGAAACTCTTTTATAATGCTAATTCTTATAATATTTTATATTTACAATTAAACTTTTTCAAGTGTTTTTCTTCTTTCTATTGAACTTTCTATTAAACCTTTTAGGATTATTCATTTTACTATAGTTTTGTGTTTTATTATTCTTTGAGATGATCATCAAAGCTCATAAATTTATTTCTTCTTTATTTTATGCTACTCTAAGAATGACATATTTGAATGGAATCTTAATGAAATTTAATGATACCATGTTCAATAGTTTATGCTCCAACAATTTCTAAATCAACAGGAACATAAATTGTCTATTAAGATATTAGTTCCCTTTGTATACAAGATGAAGGATTTAAATTGATTTAAAATAAGCTTCTCAATTTGTTCATGATTTTAGTACTTATACTTGGTTTTTCTTATAAAAATTTATAAAATGGATTGAAGCCAACATATGAACTCTACTTTTTGCCTAACATTTTAATTATTTGATTTATAATTATAAATTTAGAAATTTCATTAAAAAAAATAAATCAATTGAAAATTATACAATTTTCATTTAATACTAAATTTAAGTGAATATTTATATAAACAAATTATAATTAGATATTGTTTTTGATAATAATTTATTCAATTATTTATTAGTAATAATTAAATATTATTTATGTAAAAGTAAATAGATGAAGTTGAACTTCTATTAAAAAAGAGTCCTCAACATAGAAGCAAAGCTGAAATTGATCTTCTAGTTAAATTAACTTCTTAACTTCCCTTTTTTAAATAATACACTAAATCTGAGAATGGAATTCAAATACAAAGAAAATGTTGTAAAAATATGTATTGTGAAAAATTCAAAACCAATGAAATTGTATTCTATGTAGGTAACCCTTAATCCTAAATCCTTTAGATAGTGTTGGCACTAAATTCTACATTATATTAGAAGGATAGGTTATGGTATTAGTTAAAAAGCCAAATCAAATTGAAATGGAAGCTGTAAGAATACTAAATAAAGGGGAATCATTTGGTGAATTAGCACTCTTACACAAGTAACCAAGGTTAGCAACAATATAATGTCTTACAGAATGCACTTTTGCTGTTTTAGATAAATAATAATTTAAGCATATTCTTTAGGAAGAATAATAAAAATAACTAGATGAAGTATGTATCTTTAAATATATGAAAGAACATTGATTATTTGTCTCAGATTAAAATATTTTCCCATCTTCATAAAACTTAATTGAAACATATTTATTTAAATTCCTTTCTATACGAATTTGAAAAATATTAAATTGTCATATAAGAAGGTTAAAAAGTTGATTATTTTATTTTAATTAAATCTGGTAGCTTCTTAGTCAAGAAGTTTATTAGATCTAATCAAATTAATACAAATGTAATAACAATCTTTGATATCATAGCTTTTTGAAATAGGAGAATTACAAGTATTTGGTTTTTATCACCTCAATATTAATCTTCCTTATGAATATTCTCTAGTATGTAATTCAGCCAAAGGATATGTTTATAAAATTTAAAGAACATCTTTGGTTGAAAGAATGTTTGAATAACAATTTGAAGAACTTAAATTACATAGAATTGAATTATAATAATTTGCAGAACTTAGAACATAAACAGATGCAAAAACAGCTTCAACATTTCCATAATATTATACTTAAAGAATAAAATCAGAAAATTTTATAGATTCTCCATAATAAAGTGAAAGATTAATAGATACAACAAAAAAGAAAATACAATAAATTCAATAAATTAAAAAATAACAAAGAATTAATTTAATTAAATAATAACTAGAATTCTTATCATAAAAATAAAGAAAACATCCTGTTAAAGTTATACCTTCAAATGTCACTCAAACCTAATCATAACTCTTTCTTAAATCAAATATCTGCTATAATTTTATTTCTTAATATGATTCTTAAGAATTAGAATATTAATAAATCCATAAACCTGATACTCAAGTTGAATAACCAAAAAATAAAACAAAAAAACATACAATGAAACCCAATTTTTAAGAAGAATTGCTAGACAAATAATCTTGTTATAGTCCCATTAGTACATCTTAATCCTAATTGAAAAGTTGCAAAAAAAGAATGATATTACCAAAGGCCCAAAACAGAATTAAATCCAGAACATTTCAATCTTAGATGCAATTCTCTCCTCTCTTCAAAACCCAAAAATATGACCGTCTCTAATTTTTATTAAGTAGCCCAACCAGCAATAAAGTCTTATGATTATATATATATATTGATTAATAAAATAAATTTTCTTAATTTAAGATTATATTTTCTTATTAGTATTTGAGATCAATAGTTTTATATATATATATATATAATTTATGTTTTAATATATAATTAATGTACAAAAATTAGTCACATTGAATTTTCACTCATGATGATAGAATTTTTAATAATATATTAGTAAACTTTTGTAAATCAGTATAAATATAATATCTTACTCTAGTTTATAAAATCTTGTATTCTCATATTATTAATAATGAGTTTTTTAAAATAAACTGTCATTTATTTTTTTACTTGAATCATAATTAAAGAATGAATAAATTGGATTAATTATAACTCTTTAGGATTGAAATGAATTATATAAAAATATCACTTTTAACAATTGAGACATCCATCACATCTACACGAATGTGTACATGCTTGACCATTTAAAAAACATTCACAATATTTCTTTTGGCATCCAGACTTTTTACAATTGCATCCTTTGAAATTTTATTTAAATGCTCCAGGATCTCGATTAATAATTGATACTTTAGCCACCTTTCTTTATTCAATATTAAGTGTATTATTGAAACAACCAACACAATTACAATTTTCTGAACACATTTATCCGTTAGCAAAGCAATCACAATACTGTTTTAAACACTAGGATTTCTTACAATTACATGATCTTTCATTAATACATAATTTTACTTTGTATTTGTAATTATTTTTTAATGATTTGGAGGAGGAAATATTATTTTAATTGGTCTATAAATATTCTTTTAATCTAACTAGATTGATGTTTCTACTGTCTCCTCTTCCATTTCAATTCTATTTTATGGCACTAAAATCCTTAATTTAATGTTTAAAATACCTAAATGATGAGTCTTTACTAACTTAAAATGTTTTCATTTGTTTTAAAATTTGAATTATTTATAATTCGTTAAAAATTATTAATATATAACTCTAATAATACCCATCAATTATTGTACACATTAATTATATTATTTTTGTTAAAACTTTAACAAATCATAATTTATTACAACCTCATCTATTAAGTATAATTAATAATTTTTAAATAAAAAGAAAAAATCTTAATATTAAATTTTGTTCTCTATAATTTAAAATCAATTTTATCAATTAATTTTAAAGATTTGAGATATATTTTTGTTATTGGATATACTAAAATTTTTGTATAAATACATTTACATAATATTCTGAATAAAATTATAATTTAAAATGAACTTCAATAATTAGGAGTTATAACAAATTTGTCTCCTACATTGACAAATCCACATTTCCCATCTTCTTTATTAATTATTAAACATTTTTAATTTAAATCTTAGGTTATTCCTTAAACAATCTCAAATTCTTCCCTCCCAGCTTTCCAAAGGGCAGTTCCATTTGCAGCAATTGAAATCTTTCCTATATGTATACCAACGTCTGCTTTATTACTCAAATTGGAGAATAATTTTTATAATTGAATCCCACTACTATCATAACATTCATCATAATAATCTCTAATTATTATTTTGAATAATAAATACTTTAATTATTTTTAGACTTAATCTCCTTTAACTTCTTCAACATATTTTTATGTCTTCCCTATATCATGAAAAGGTAGTTTGTTTGGTAATTAAATGATACAATGACCATCACGTAATGCTTATAAAAAACTCTTTTATTGTTTTTAATTTTCTTCTTACATCTCTCCAAGTATAACTGGTCTCATGTGGGAATATTCCTCACAAGGAATAATAACAATATCTTGTAGATCATCAACAGGACTATCTTACACTTATTACTATTTTTTGTATTTGTTTTTATGATCTACATTTGGATCTTGAGTATCTTGGTTTTTAGTTGGAGGAATATCATTTGGAATAATGTCATCTAATGTTTTTATTTTTTTTTCCTGATTTTAAGATGTTATAATAATATTATCTGGGGGTTTATACAATTCATTAACTTTGAATTTTTTTGGAGGCTCTACATTAGTTATGACTTCTTATTAAATAATAGTCTTTAGAAGTTTAGATGAACCATATTCTTTCATATTTGTGATTTATAATTAATGTATAAAAATGATTAATTATTAATCAAAGCTTAAAGCAAGGAGAATAGTCCTAGTTTTAAACTTAAGTTACCTCAACTAACAAAAAGTCCATATATCAAATAAAATAATTACATACCAACTCAAAGATCAAAAAATTAATCACCTTTCCAAAAATAAAGTAGTAAAGGAAGATCTATTTCAAACAAGATCTCAAATAATTCATTAGAAGTATCTACACACATTAGTACACAAGAAAGAATCAAAACTAACAATTTTAACAAAAAATCCCTACTACAAATTGACAGTTTAATGGATAAATTTAGTATGAATGCTGGATTTGATTAATAATACAAATACTTAGATTAATTGGAAAAATAAAGTTCTATCTTAGTACATAATTATTTATAAATTCATCAATAAATGATTAACCATAGAAATCGAATTCACTATCTTAAAAAATGATTGATTTACTTATTTATTAAATAATTTTAAAATATAATAGGTAATTTACAAAAACTCTCTATTTGATTTAACAATTTTTACTATTATTTAATATCTTAATGTTTAAATAAATATGTCCACAATCTCTAAATTGTGGATATTTAAACAAATGTATAAATGGAATGTGTATACACAATCCAATATTCCCTATGTCACTTTATACTGTCATAGTTTATATCATTTGCCCTATATTGTTGGGGCTTGGAATGACAGGAGGATTAGGAGGAGGTGTATTAAAAGGACCTATTCTCTTAATGATGCTTGATTATGAATAGAGCTATGCAACTTAATTATCTTATTGCTTAATGTTTGGCGGGTGTGTCATAAATACATTTCTATTAATGAAAAAATCTCATCCTTATGATGAGAAAAGACCATTAGTAAATTATGATTTGGTAGTAATTTTAAATTGTTCAATAGCACTTGGAACATATTTAGGCAGTATCCTAAATATTTTTCTAGCCCCTATAATTGAAACAATTTTTTAATAAATTTTTTTGATCATTGTGATTCCATTTCTATTAAATAAAGCTAAAAAAGAAAAACTTAGAAAAATAAGATGTCAAAGTGAACTTGATTTAGAAAAATATTTACTCAATTAAAAAGATTCAATATTTACTGAAGAATAATAATTGTTATTACAATAAGAATTCTAGAATTTTTATCCATATAAAAAGTTGCTCATTGCCTTATCCTTCTTTATTGTTTCATAAATTATTATGACAGGTGGAAAATATCTAAAACCATACATTCAACTAAATCAATGTTTTGATTTTAGATACTTATTGTGGATTATATTGTTTGTTGTAAATATTTTTATGTCCAAATTAGTATATAAGTATGGTTAAAAGGTAATATCATTAATATTAATATTTTAGAAAGAAAAGTTATTTGATGATTATTAAATTTATATGTAAGAAAGATATTTTAGAAAGAATCAATTTATATTAATATATATTTCTGGGTTTTTAGCTGGATTAATTTCAGGTCTCTTAGCTTTAGGAGCAGTAATTTATTTGTATTAATTTTAAGGGATTAATAATGGTTCCTGTTTTATTGCAAATAGGATTACATCCTAGAATTGCAACTGCAACATCAGCATTTAATTATTTTTTTATTGGTTTGACTAATGTTGTCAAATTAATAACTGACAGTTATATTTCTATAACAGAAATTGTTTGGTTTTTTGGTTTAGCTGTAAATATAAGTTTTATATTTAGTTTGTTTTTGGAACTATATGTTGCCATTTCTCTATGAAAATTATTGAAAAATTAAAATTAGTTCATATAGTGATATATTTTACTATTCTTTTGGCCATTTTGAATTTTATTGCTGGAATTTATTATCCTATTATTTAATCATTAAGATTTGGATTTACAAGTCTTTTAAAATTTGAATTTCATTGTTGAATATTTATTTATTTATCAATTAATAGCAAATTAGTAAAATTATTTTATAAAAATGTAATCAAGCATCATTAAATTTATTTTTTATTATAATCATTTTTATATTATTATCAATTTTAATCATTTAACTATGTTGTCAATATAGTATATATTCTTTATCCAAATTCTGATTGCTTAATGTATTATAGCAAATTCAAATTCTATTTTATTAGATTTAATAATTATTGTGTATGTTCTAAATCAAAAACTTACAATAACTTTTTTATAACATAATTTCCAAAAGGATTGGTAGCTATATTAATAAAAATAAACCTAAGAATATAATTTAATATTACATTCCATTTTAATCTGAAAGTTTGATTAAATTTTAAATAAAATTATTCTTAAGTTATGGTGTTAAATATTCAAGGATATCTTCAACTGTATTACTTGCATATTTATTAAAACATAAATATTCTAAATGATTTACAATATGATTTGCTATAACCTCAAGATTTTATGGTTATTTTATGGCATATTAAATAATGTGATTTCCATATTAAGATTTATAGAGGAGGTTTTAATTTGATATACAAATTTATATCAAATTTTCCACTTAAAATGGATAATTATCAATTAATTTTTTGATTATTTTACATCCATATTAAGAATCACACATATGAATACATAATTCTTCTGTTGGTTTTAGTATAAATTTGACTACATCTATTTAAAAGTTCTCTAAGCATTTTAAAATAACATATTTTCCATTTTAATCAATTAAAAGTAATTAAACATTTGATTTGATTTCTTGTATGAATGGATTTATAAGTCTATCATCGTTTGATATAATATCTATAAGTTTCTAGATCACTCTACAACCAAAATTATTTTTAGATAATTCTAATATATAAGGCAATAATTATTTAAAGATTTAAATCTATTATACTAAAGTTCCTATTATGATATTTATATTGATTTATACCTTTTTCAAGAATCTTCTGTATTAAATAATTCCCAAATATATCTTTTGAGAATTCTTAACAATTAGCTTGCACTTTATAGAATATTTATTGCTTTTAATTGGGTAATCCAGTCTCAAAAATCTTCTAAACTTTTCTAGAGAGTACTTGATTTCCACACATATTCTCCTATAAAAATCAATAAAATAACAAAATTTACAATATCAATATCTAATTATACATCTAAATTTTGACTTGGTTTTTGATATTAAGGCCAAATTGGATTAGTTTAACTGTAAAATATTGGTGAAAATTATTCAGGTTATTTTTAAAAGTAATCAAAACAACGAGTATTTCCAAAAATCATTGAATTCTCTAAACTTGTTTGATTATCTGAGCTAAATGAAGTACAAACCCCTGGATTTTTATATTACAATTTCCCATCAGGAGAAATAGGGCTACATAATTGATCTGAACCTAAAGTAATTTATTCAAAGGATTTGCTGAAAGAATCTGTAGTTTAAAACTAATATTATCCTTAGAATTTTGTTTAAGTCTAGGTCTAATTGCATTCAGCACTAGCATTTAGCTTCTTATGATCTTAATGCTCATCCTCATCAGTTACTAATATATAATAGTGTTATATACTTGACAAAATCGATCCTAGTAAGTTTTACTCGGTTTCAAAATCATCATCTGTCATAATTTTAATTAAAATAAATAAATATAAAAATTGAATGATTTTTAAACAAAAAAAACTAAATTGATTCTCTCTATTTTTCTAATCTCTATTGTTTCTCTTAGTTATTATATAGAGTATTGATTTTAAAAACATTTATTAATCAGTAGTAAAATTAATTTAGAGTAATTACATAACTGAAGAAAATATAACTGTATTATTTGTGTTGTGTTAAATTTTATACCTTTTTAATTAAGTTAATTTAGTTTTATAAATAATGAAAGTGAATATTTGTTATTTTATAATAACTTTATGCTATGCTTCAGAATGGATATAAGATATTGAAACTTAGCGTCTTTATTTGTGTGATAAAGTGGTAGGCTTTTATTATGACTCAAATAAAGATTAGATTTTTGGCTATTTTTCTGAATATGAAGAGTCTTCCAAACAAGATCTTGTGCTAAATCACTTTTTTTATATGATGAATAATTGCATGCAAGAGTTAAGAATAAGGTATCCAGACTCTACTATAGATGATTCATTAGTACAATCAATTGATTGGTTTCAAATGATTAAGCCTGAATAATTTATTTTTGATCAACGTGACTTAGGTTAGTTGTCATTAGATGAAATAGAAATTAAGGGTAGAATGTATATAGAGAAATAACATGTATAAAATTAAATTAAGATTAGATTTTAGAAAATTATGAAAGAAACTAAAATAGTTTTACAAAATTTTTAAGATAATATAATCTAACAGAGAAATCAATATCTATATATGCAATAGTTATAATAATGTCTATTTTCTTTTATAATTTTATTAAAGGTACCAGTAACAAATATTTGATTTAGCAATGAAATTTATTATATAAGAACATATTAAAGAAGAAGAATAGCGTAAGAATAAGAAAAAGAAGAAGATAATTTGATGAATAATTTATTAAATTTATTGTTTTATGAAATATATATTTTATTCTTCAATAGTTCTAGCAATTTCTATGAGAGAATGTACACGTAAAACATATTAATTACTCAGAATTTATATTAAATTGAAATTCATTTAAAAACATTATTTTACAATTATTTATTATTATATTTAAGAAAGAATATACTTGTACAATCTTACATACATGCATATTGATTTTTAATAACAATCTACTATAAATAATGGAATTTATAGTTTATGGTCAGGAATAGATGAAGAAGAATCTAAAAGAGAAAAGAAAAAACAATAAAGACAAGCTCATCCCTAATTTTCTGAGCTGACAGATAAGTAAAAACTAAGAAAATAAAATTTGAATCTTTAGAAAAAAAAGAAAGGACAACATTCAAACAAATCAGATAATATTTAAATAAATGATGATGAGTCTGAATAATAGGAATAAATTTAAGTATACTATTTATTAATTTACAAGCATTTAAAATATGAAACAAAGCCTTAATTTGTGTTATTAGTAAAACCAAATAATGAGGAGATCTAAATAGATTTATAGTAATATATCGATGAATAAGTAAGAACTTAATTGATTAAACTTAGTATTCAATCCAAGAAGATATTTCTAAGATATCTTGTTTTAAGTAAGAGAGTGATTTTGGACACACTGAATACAAACTTAGATTAGTAGATCCTGATCCTAAGAGATTAACTCATTTAACAACATAAATGAATTTTAGATTGTCCGAAGGAAATGGAATGGCATATTATAAAATTGGTGTAGAGGATAGTGGTAATCCTCTAGGTCTTAATAAATCAGACATGCTTGGATCATTGAAAACACTTTGTTTGATGGCTTAATCTTTAAAGGCTGAATTATTGGTTGTACGTGTAAATCAAGGAACTAATGGAAAAACTTGTGAAGTTATTGTTAGAAAAGGATTGAAGGATGGAATTAATTTGGATATACGTATACTACTTTTAGGTGAAAGTGGATCTGGAAAGACATCACTCTTAGGTGTTCTTAGCACTGGATAACTAGATAATGGATAAGGGTTGGCAAGAATGAAGTTTTTAAAGAATAGGTCTGAAATTACATCTGGAAAAACAGAAAGAGTTAGTCATACAGTTATAGGGTTTGATAGTGAAGGAAAGATTATGAATCATTAAAATTAACTTAATTTTAGTCCTACTTGTATGGTAGAAAAATTGGTAGATTTATCAACAAAACTAATTACTTTTATTGATATGGGTGGAACTAAAAGAGCACATAATTAAATGATTCAGATTATTAATTCATAGTTTCCAGATTATGCTCTATTAACAATTTCTTCATTACAATAGATTGGTAAACCAACAATGGATTTTCTTAAATTAATCTAAATTCAACAAATTCCATTTATGATTGCCATTACTCATGTTGATTAAATTACAGAGGATTATTATGTAGAAAAAGTAGAATAATTAAAAGATATGATTAAAAATCTATAAATTTAAAGTGTTCCCATTGTTGTTAGAAGTGAAGAAGATGTTGTCCTATTTAGTAAATAGATTTTAAGTAAAACTCTAATACCTATATTTTTAATGTCTAATTTGAAATAGAGAACTTTAGATTATTTTATTAAATTTTTAAATTTATTACCTTCAACTAATGAATTAACAAATAACTCAAATTTAGATTCAGAATATTGTATTCATAATGTGTTTGAAATTAATAATTAGAAGGTACTTGGTGGAACAGTTCTCAAAGGAATTATAAGAGTCAAATAAATATTATAAATGGGACCAGATAAACATGGTCGTTTTTTCCCAATTGAAATTGAAGAGATTTAATGTAATAGAGTTTAAGTAATATTTAAAATATAAATCTAGGTCAAATCTGCATAATGTGGATAAATATGTACAATTAGGTTTAAATAAGGCAACCTTACATAATAATTTGGATCAGATTAAAATCCTATAAGACGTGGAATGGTTTTAATAGAAGGAAAGAGCAATCCTTAAGCTGCATGGGACTTTTTAGCTGAAATTTGGTTATTTGATGATTAAAAAGAAGCAAAAAAAATTGCAGTCAGTTTTGAACCTGTTATTAATACTCAATGTACTAGGTATATTAATTTATTATTATCATTATTAGATAAATTTGTAAAATAATCAGAGAAGAATAATTATAGTTTGAAACTCTAACATTACGGAAAAAATAATCTAAATCTATTGATGAATCTTGTATGTAAAAACCTGAAACTTTTTAATCAAGAACATCTTATCGGAAATAGAGTGAACAGCTTAAAAAAGCAAGTAGTTCTAATAATTTAAACAAATAACCATATAGAAGTCCAAGAAGAAAAGGAAGTAGTTAAGTCAAATCTTCTACAAATGACGATGATCAAAAAAAGACTGATTTATTTGTTATAAATGAGAAGAATGAAAAACCTATGGAGTTTATTGAATTAATTCCTAAACAACCAAATATAATTAGATTAAAATTCAAATATTTCCCAGAATATATCACAAAAGGAATGAAGTTAATTATAAATGATAATGGATTACAAGCATGGGGATTTATTAAATATATAAATTATTGATATCATAATACAATTTTGTAATTTATACATTCTATCATTTGTTTTAATCTAAATATTATTTGTTGTAATAGTACTATTTATGAAAACTATTTTTGGTAAATTTTAATTGAATATGCTTTAATGAATTTATAAAAATAATGAACAAAAGAAATAACAAAATCAAAAGCAATAGATTTATTGAGATTTTTAAATAGATTCTTGATGTATTTTCAATCACAAATATAGTGTTCTCAGTATATAGACATTATAAAGTGGGATGAAGAAGGAATAAAAATTAAAATTATTGATAAATCTTTACTATAAGAGAATGTCTTGCCTAGATTTTTTAAACATGGCAATTATTCCAGTTTTTTAAGGTATTTCTTTTCTAATTTACAGATAATTGAATATGTATGGTTTTACTAGTTGTAAGGATTAAAATGGAATCTTGACATATGAACATCCATACTTTACTTAAAATAAAGTTATTCAGAAGTTCATTTAAAAGAAAAAGTAAACTCATGTAGAGAAACAATAGATAGGAACATTTATTATGGAATAAGAAGAATTAAAAAATACAATGACGTCTTTGAAATAAGAATAAGTAATTATTCAACAATAATTGGTTGATTTCATTCAGTAACAATTGAGATTTTAGCATCATTTCAAATTAATAATTGAAGTATAATATTATTGGATTATTGATAGAAGCTCTTAGTAATAAAGGCTATTTAAGAGAGGAGAGGGGTGTTTTTTATTGAAAGTATAAGAATGATAGTTCGAGCAATGAAACCAGAAGCTTGTAATAAAAATTCATTATCAATTGATAGAGGCTTCATTTTAATATCTAATAAAGTGTGTGTTTCCAAAGGAGGAAGAACTTTGGATGAGTGAAACACTATCAATTAAAGAAGATGAAGGTGAGATTCCTTATCCTACTTCTCCTGCTCCATTTGGAAAAGCCGTTGTTGAAGATATTGGAAATTATTTAAATCATAAGTAGGATTAATTTAATCTTGAAACTTTGGAACCAGTTTGGTTTTTTGGTTAGCAAGAATCAGATTTTAACTTTTTTGGTTTCGATTTGTGATGCTTTATAGATGTTATTAATATTTTTCAATAATTTAATAAAATATATTTAAATTAATCTCATTATGACTAAATAAACTAAAACATTACATATCATCAGAAAATTATATTATTAATATTGAATGCAATAGAAAAAAAGTCCTAAGTTTTTAGACAAGCTATTTGATTTACTAGAAGTAATAAATTAATTTCATTTGTTTAGTCAGAACAATATAGATTCTTGAGATGGAGTGATGATGGTAAATCTTTTGAAGTTTGTGATATCAAGAAATTAGAGAAATAAATACTTAAGGTATTCTATAAACAAAAGTCATTTGCAAGTTTTATAAGGTTTAGATGATTGTTTACTTTTGTTAGGCAATTAAATTTGTATGGTTTTAAGAGATCGAAAATTCGAAGAAATATCAATGTTTTTACTCATCGTTATTTTATTCAAGGAGAGAAGTATGAATACTTATAATGAAGTAGAAAATAGTTGATTAATATCATTAGTTAAAATAAATTGAAGGTTCTTGAAGAACTTAGTAATTAGGATAACAATCTGAAACACTAAATTTATGAGGCAGAGCATTAGTAACTAACTGAAACCTTGAAAGATCTTCAAAATTAGTAAAAGTAAATTCAAATAAAATTTAATGAGCAAATTCATTTATAGTTGTAATTAAAACTTCGAATTATATAAATGATGAATGTAATCAATTACTTATGAATTAGCAAATTAATACTCATGATATCACTATTAATATCAAGGCCTAACACTCTTATTAATTGTTATGTAAGGTAATGCAATTGATTCCAAACAATGAATAACATAAAGAAGAATTGGCTATTATTCGAAGTATTTGCAAGGTGTTCAATGAATTTCATTTGGAATCCATTTCATCTTATTTGGGGAGTCCTAATGATAGATTGACCCCCTTGCCATTTTATTTACAAGATTCAAGTGTTTCTTTAGAATTTGGAAGCAAATAAAGTTAAAACTAATTTTATGAATTGTTACAAAATTAAGCAACAAAGATATTTCAGCCGTTCTAAATAAAATAACAATTTATGATTTGATTTATATTTTTATAATTATTTGTGAAATTATACTTTCTATTCATTGATTAGAGTAAATTAAATTTGATGAATATTAAAATTAGCATGGAAAATTCTCAAAAAAATCGGCTATTATAATTGGAAGTAGATATCTAGGAATTAAGTTAGTAAAGGCAAAGATTATATTATTTGAAAATAGTATAGATAAATCGAGGAGCTAATTATAATTATATGAAAGAGAATTTTGGAGTTATCAACATAACTTCTAAAACCAATGATTCATCAGTGGATAAGATATGTTCCGATCAAATTAACAATTGATCAATTTATTATGGCTCATGTAGAGGTTACTGTAGTGAAGAAATAGGATGCATATTTGAACTTATGGAGCAACATATATTGGAGAATGGAAAATATTAGGGTATGCAGGAAAGGTGTATTGTATAATATAGACGGTGACATATTTGAAGTGGAGTGGAATCAGAATAAATCTAATGGGAAATGAGTCTATAAGAATAATAATGGTTCAAGTTAAGGAGTGCAATGAAGAGTTGATTTTTTGCCTCAATTTAGAATGATGGATCTAAGTGTATAAGACAATATCTTTAAGAGAATAAATAAAGATTAGGCAAGGTATGAATTGCCAGATTGTTCTTAATTTGAGGAGATCGTGAGAATAAAAATTTTAATTGATTAGGGCGTTATTGCTGGTCTTATGGTAGAGGGTATGTTGGTTAATGGAGGAATAATTGTATACATGGTTAAGGAGTATACATTTGGAAAGATGGCAAGTAATATGAAGGAGAATATAAAGTATTAAAATAGATAGATATGGAGTTTATTTAAGGGCTGATGGTAGTAGGTATGATGGGATTTGGAAGGATGGTAAGTAATATTGAGAAGGAAAGTTGTTTATTTTAATTAAATACACTATGAATCGAGGAATATGGAAGGAAGTGAAGATATTAAAGTGGATGGGGGATGTGACATGAAAAATTATATTAAAGAATTAATAAAATTATATATAAACTTGAATTGTTTATCAAAAAATTTTGAAATCTTTTTTTAATTTAAATAAATAATAAATGGGCAAAAAGGAAACAAAAGATAAGAAGCCAGCACAATTCAAGTAATTATCTCATTGATAATTATAATAGAAAGATTTATGAATTGTTATCAAAATATACTTAAGTTATCATCGTTGGATTAGCAAATGTTGGATCTAAATAAGTGTAAGACATCAGAAGAATTTTGGCTAAGAAAAATGCCCTATTAGTTATTGGCAAGAATGTATTTACACATTTCTATTTTAGACTCTCTTCAAAAAAGTTTTGACTACTAGAGTTCAAGAATTACCAAAAGAACATGAATATTATGATGATTTGGTTAAATTTGGTAATGCAATTAAAGAGTTGGATACCTTGAAGAACTTAGTTGCAGGCAAAATTGGATTCATCTTCACAGACACACCAGTCTTTGATCTTAAACCAATCATTGAAGAGAATAAAGTTGAAACCCCAGCCAGAGTTGGTGCCATTGCTCCAATTGATGTTGTTATTCCTCCTGGCCCAACTGGTATGGACCCAGCTTAAATCCAATTCTTCCATGCACTCTAAATCCCAACCAAGATTGAAAAAGGTCAAATCTAAATAACCAAAGATTTTATCGTCTTAAAAACCGGATAAAAGGTTGGCTAATCTTAAGCTGTCTTATTGTAAAAATTAGGCAAAAAGCCATTTTTATATGGGTAATAATATTTTCTCATCTTTTTATAGAATGGAAGTTCTTGCTTGCTATGACAATGGATCTATTTTGAACAAACAATAAGTCTCAGTTAACTTGAATGATATTGTTGCTAAATTCTAGCATAACGTTAGAAATGTTTCAGCTATTTCTTTGGCTAATGGTAATTTCTTAATCAATATAAAATTAGGTTGGGTTAATGAAAGTTCAGCTCCATATTTATTGGCTAATGCTTTCAAGGATTTGGCTGCTATTGGTTTATAATCAGGATTCATTTTTGATTAAATCAAATAATCAAGTGCTCCAACAACTTCTGCTCCAGTTGCAGCTAAAGTTGAAGCTAAACCAGCTGCTCAATAAGCACCAGCCAAAGTTGAAGAGCCTGAAGAAGATGTCGATATGGGAGGTTTATTTGATTGAACATGAAACAATAGTATATTAATAATACATACACATAAATAAACAAACATTATAAATGCTTAGTAAACAAATTTTTATGGTAAAATATATATAAATTTATTTATTATTATTAAAATTTTTGCCTTTTCTGTTAAATCAATCAAAAATTGGCTGTTTAATCTTAATTTTTCTTTTTACTATATACATTTTTATATATATTATACAGTCTAAATAAGATTAACAAGAAACAATAGATATTGTTCGTAATCCGAGATTATGATGATAATTGCAGAAGGTTATAGAAATTCAATAATAGTACTTATAATTATTAAATAAGGATTGTATTCTATAGTGATATGCTTAGTATGATTAGTCTTATTTTCGTTAATTAGTAAATATGAATGAATCATTAGAAATAAATACTTTAAACTAGATACTTGGTTTGTTTTTATTTTTGAATTTAGTTATAAAATTATTCATTAAAATCTTGTTTTGGATAAAAAGAAAATTTATAAAGTTAATAAATAAATAACCATTTATACAAATATGTACTCAATATCAATCTCAAACTTCTTTTTTAATAATTCAAAAGTGGAATACATTGTAAAGTAAGACATTTCAATATTGATTAGATTTGAGTGCTAAGATGAAACATTTTTATCAAAATATCGTTATTCTCAATTAAAAACTCTAGATGATTAATTAGGTAAAACAAAAGTAGAGAAACCAAAATTTCCAAAACGATCTTTATTTGGGAAAACAAATTAGAATTTGTCTAGAGTTTAAGATCGATAAATTAAGTTGAATAAATATTTTGAGTAATTGTGTATGGTAAGTTAAATTATGGGTTGTTGTATAATATAAGATTTTATCAGAGATGCAAAAAGGAATATATTTGTTACAGAGATTGCAGTGAATTGATAATTAGCCAATGAAAAACAGTGATAATATATATTAGTTGTGAAAAAAAAATCAGAATGAATTAAATGGACTCATAATGGGTTTTAATAATCTCCCAAATTCTATTTCACTTCTTTCATCATGGAAATTGACAATGTTTCTTTGTATTTTCCATTGAGATTATTCAAATACTTTTTATTCTTATGATAAAACACATAGTATATTCCTAGACAAGGTAATTAATAAGAGATAATAATGACAGCAATATAAATAAGAATTTCAGTAACAGTATTCTTTTGGGGACAGAATGTAGGGTTAAATTGATCAAAAATAGTGTAATTATATAATAACATGAAAACAGATGAATTAATACCGCAAAGGACAAAGACTATGACCTATACTTTCCTATTTTATAATTCATCCATCATTATTTTATGTAAACCATCAAAACATATGTTGATTGCTAGAATCTTGACTGTATTTATAGATCTATATTAATATATTGAGTCCGAGATATAATTAAATGATGTTAGTAAGTAACAACATTCCAGAAAGAATCAACCAAATTTATTGATCGCATTAATAATTTGATTTAAAACCTTTTAAAAAAAAGATGACACACCGAACAGATAAAACAGATATAAAAATAAATGAAAGTTTTTTGGAGATTTTATCAACTATGTTTTTGTAATCTATATACCATCGATAGTTACTAGACACTATTCATTATCATTATCTAATTTGATTAAGCATTTTTAATAGCATAATATCTCAGAGTATTCTAAGTATGCACAATCCACTTAGAAAAATTGTATATTATTTAATTAAGAATAGAGATAACAATAACTCTAAATTTCAAAATTTAGTACATTGAATTGCTGCAATAAAAAATACAAGTTTATCTGTTGAGTCTAAAATATCATTGACATCTTTCATGATCTTCCTAAAAGCAATTGTCATAGAAATATTGAATAAAAAATTAACAGATAGATATATAATTATATTCAATAAATTTTCTTGTTAGTTTTTTGAAATAATTTACATTATTTAAAATTTATAAATTCTCCGAATAATTGTTATAGTTTCTTCAAAATACATTATAGAAGTTGAACATCTAAACGTTAGAATTTATGAATTAATAAATATATTATTCTTAATCATATATTCTCTAAATTAATATTATGCCTATCTCTTCATTAGAAATAAAATTTTTGCTACTTTATATAAAATTATAATATTTTATTATTTTCAGCTTTTATAATTGATTAATTAATAATCAAATGAAAAATTCATCTGGATCAATTAGACTAATAAACAGCAAAAGAACTCGAACAACTTTAACAATTAATTAAGACATTACCTAGTCAGCCAATCATGCTAGAAATTCGTCAGTTTAAGCTTTAGAACTCAATAAACATGAAATTAACTAACATTAGGATAAAATATATTTTTCTACTCGATTAGGATCTCCTAAAAAACATGCACAATAGAAAAGTATCAAAAAATTTAAATGAAAGGCTTGAGTTAAACTTTGTTGAAATCTACATCTCAAAAATTGTTAAAAACTACATAGAAAGATTTTTAAGAAAGTAACCAAATTAAAGATGGAGATACTTATAAGATGATATCCCCGAAGGTAATATTCAAGGATGATAAAATAAATGTGTATTTTGTTAAAGAAGTCAATAAATTCGTTCAACAAAATGAAATACGAACGTCAACCTAAGATTAAGGTATTAAAGAACAAACCATACAAGAAGTAACTAACTCGAGAGTCTCGATCAAAGGACCAATTGGAAACAATTAAAATTTAATGCAACCGAGGATTTCATAGGGAATTTTGAGCGACCCTAAACATTTATTTTAAGTGTCAAGTAAAAAGATAAAACTAGATAACGTTGAATCCTTAAATACTAGTGTCAAGTTTTCTTTGTAAAGATTATTGAAATTATAGCAATGACTATATTCATTTACTAATCATTAATATTGTATATCTGATACCCTTGCTGGCTACACAAACCAGATTATTATTAACATAAGGAACTCGACTATTAAAATCATACCTTTTATAAAGTACACTCATTACCCACAAATTACAGCCCATTTACCAGTATGTTTTGATTCTACACATTCTGAAATATACTCAACCTAAGCAGATAGGTTTTTTTATGTTTATTAAGCATTTTAAATACTCGATAAAAAAAAAGTAATACATTCCCAAAATTGAATCAAAAACAGCTTGGTTCATCCCTGGATCTCTTTATATAATTTCAAAATCTGAATCACCCTATGTTCTAACAATTTCTATTTAATCATTTTGATAACTAAGTCTTAACAATTGTGACAAATAATAGGTTCCACAACTTGTAAATGATTTCCCTATTGTTACTCTCCAACACCCCCCATACCTTTCATCCAAATAATCTGAGATATATTTCGATCTATCATATTAGTTATTGAATCTCTCATAAGCAGCTTTGACTATGTTGGATATTTCGAATTCTAATTTAGCATCAATGCCTGAATCCACTTTGATGATCTAAAACATAATTTTGAATTATAAAATAGTTAAATTAGAATAATTAATTTTGAAAGAATATCAATTATTAGATTGATAATTATTGCTAAAAAGAGGCACTTCTTTATTTCCTTCTTCTGGTTAACTCTAAGTTCTAAAATATTATTAATTATGCTTTACTAGACAGATTAAGTCTTTCTATGTCCCTGTCTTGTAGATTTCTCTTAACTAACCGGTTTTAGATGCATATTGCTCCTTTGGCTTTTCAAAAAGTTATCTCTAAATGTACTGGAAAACATAGAATGATCAGTATGTTATTATTTCTAAGGAGGTATGTTTATTTTTCTTTATCTTGAATCATAATTCTCACTTTTTATTTCAGGCATTGATTTTCTTTCATCCTCTTTTTTCAACAATTAAATCTAAGCTGCAATATTTTTTGTTTTCTTAAAGAAAATTAAATTTGCTTTGAATTATGATTTTACAGATTTTTCACAAAACTTTAGTTGTATATTTTGCATCAAATAATCAGAGGAATGATTCTTTCGATGCTGATGATGTTTCTCTTCCTTAAATTTTCTTTTAGTTTAGTAATCACTTCTTAAATAATGTCTTCCAAATCCTAACAATTTAACAGCCTTTGGATCTAATTGAACTTCTGGAATTTTATTGATATTTTTCACAGAACTTGAGTAAGACAACTTTGCAGTTGTATACATGACTTATTAAGTCTTCGTTTCTGATTCCTCTCCATATGGTTTGAATATCTTAGAATGAATTGGTTATTTTATTGTTTCGTTTTTATACTTTAGCAATGAAGTCAAGCTTCTATCTCCAAATTTTGGAAGATACCCCTTTGAATGTTTATGCGCAAATGGAGATGCAAAAATGTCATATTTGAGAAGTCGTACATCCATTTTATTAAATAATTATTATTTTATATTCAGAAAATATGATCTAACACAATGTTGAAATTTATCTTTTGGTAATCTAATTTTTTTTGAATTTTCAATAATAATTTATTCTTATCCATTATAATTCTGAGTCTTTAATATGATTTCTAATCTTTGTCTTTGGCGCTCTATTTAATCTTAATTATAAATTATAGATGAATTTCTAATTCTGAAAAATACATTTTTAAAGATATTGAAGATAATTTAAAGCCTATTTTTAATAAACTCCTAAACTTTGAGTACTTACAAATTAGATCCATTATACTTGTACTAAGTCGGAGAACGACAGTTTCTTAATTTAAAATTATATTCACCAGATTAATTGAATAGATAATACTCTAATACTCTCTAAACAAAAATTAAAAATAATATTATACCTCTAATTATATATTTTAAAGTCAGCATAATTTTCTCGAAAATGAATATGGCTATTTTTATCCTTACATTCTACATTATCAATTACCTTATCATGTTTACAATAGAATGATCAAAGTTAATTTTAAAATCTATTAAACATATATGTTTTTAAAGATTTTTAAGGATATAAATATTTGAAATTTGTTAGTAGCTGATAGAAAAATAATAAACTTACTACATCTTAAGATTCTCAAAGGTAATGCTTGGAAGTTTAAAAATCATAGGCGATTAGGTCTTTTATAAAAATAAATGAATAAAGTAGACTAATGGTTGGATATTCTTATTAATTTATTTATTTATTCTATCAAATAAGTAAGTGAGTTTGCAATAATAAAATACGTAAATGCTAATTAAAATCAGTCAAAGTAATAGTCATCTCCATTTAATTCTTCTTCCTTCAACCCATTCTCCTTCTCTTTAATCTCCTAATTCTGAAATCATCACTCCATGCCCATGTTATTTTCCTTGTTTCCACATTCCCCTATAACTACTTCCATTTTCAAATATGAATTCACCAAAACCTTCTTTCAAATCTAGATGATACTAAACTATTAAATAGATCTAAATACATTTCCAGTGTATTTACGTCCATTCGACCATGAAAACGTTCCTTTGCCGTGCATCTAATTATTCATCCAACTTCCTTCATACTAAATCATAAGCTCAATTTTTAATTACTTTTCTTCCATCAGCATATATGAAAATGCCAAAGCCTTCAAACCTGTTTTTCTGGAATTCTCCCATATACTTATTTCCATCAACATATATGATCTCCCCATATCCAGTTCTGTGTCCCTGTTTATATGCTCCTTTGTATTAGAATTAATCGTTTATCTCGTGACCTTCTCCATGGAATAACGATTACTTCCATTCTCCCTTATATACAAACCCATAAGAATCTTAAAATTCACCATAACCATCATATTCATTATCATCAAAGTTTCCTTCATATCTAGATAATATTATATCAATTACACACTTCCATCACAACTTATCTATCTTCCTTTTCCTCTTTTTACGTTCTGCTTGAATACTCCTTCATATAAAGAACCATCTTAATCAATTTATCTTCCAAATCCTTCTTTTTGATAATCCACAAAAGGTCCTTGATAATAGCAACCATCATTCAATAGATAACATTACTGCGTCAATTACACTAAAGGTGGCAACTCCTTTAATTTGTTTTAGACTGCTTAAAGCAAATTCTAAGGCCACTCTACTTTTTATGCATCTTTGGGGATCACTTCAATTATTGAAACTATTTATTCGCTCACTTTAGATTAGACTTAAACAGCTGTAGCAGCTGAAGCCTCTGATTTTTATTTGGTTTTTGCAAGATAACCTTGAAATTTAATCATCTTTTACGTCTGATACTTGATTGTAATTTCACAATTTTTGTTTCATCCAAAGAAGCTTCATCAGTTGGGATCAATGGAATCATGGGTTGAATATTCAATCTCCCAACATCTTAATTAGAACAGCAAACAATTCCCATTTGATATAAAAAATAATATTGTTAATAATCAAAAAAACAGATTACAATTTTTTCGAATTACTATTTATTATTAATTTCTCTTTTCCTATTGAAATAAAATGAAAAAGTAAAATCGTTATTATTTATAATTGAGTTCATTGTCTAGAAAAGTTTAAATTAAAAGATTGATTCTTTTTAGTTAGATTATTTCGTTAGATAAATCATAATTCTACTTTCAAAGCGTTTTTACAAGTATTTTCATCATAATAGTTATGTGATATTTTTTTTGTAAAATTTATTAAATTTACTAATTTTTATTAACAAACAAAAAAATAAAAGTAATTAATCTTCTTTAAAAAAGGTGTAAAATCAATATTTACTTTGATATATTACGAATCAAAATTCTTAGCGACTCTATTACTAAACTATTTCCTTATTTATTAAAAATCATTTTAGAACCGAGCCTCCAAATTTAGATTTTTAGTACTTGAGAAAATTTTAATGAAGTTTGCTTCAAGATAACTAGTGAATATTTGTGATGATTATTAATATTAAAGGGAATTCATAAAATGTAATGTAATTTTCTACAAATATAAATTAATTTTAATTGGTTCAATATGTATAGTGGTTTTCTAAGCAAAAAACTTGAATACGAGTACAATTCTGTTGTTAATAGAATGATGATATTGTTGATTGATCAGTTATCTTTATAACTATAATTGAGTAAGCAAAGTTTTATTTCATAGATTAGATTGCAAATAAAACTTTCTTTGACAAACAATTTTATAAGCTTTACAATTAAATTAAAGAACTAGAAGGTTAAAAAGCATAGCCACCGAAATTTAGTAATTTGCTATAGCCTTTACAATTTGTTATTTAAAATAATGGAAACCAACAAATTACAACTAACTATTAAAATTAACATTGTTAAAAGCCATATGTTCCACCAATTTTGGAATAAGATGCAGCGTTTTCTACCTAATATACAAAAACCTAAACTATCTCAACAAGGGCAAAATCATAAATAGTGCAAGCAAGACAACAACAAGCATTTTCACCTAACAAAGTTAGTCGAGTTTGTAGATATTCGGATAGAAAAAAACCAAAAGTATAATTAATGAATGTCGGCGAATTCTATGCAGATTTTCAGAATGAATCTTAAATATTAGGGAAAAAATAATAAAATAATGGATAAAGGTTCCATACTTTGGATTAAAATTCAACTATGAAAACACCTCTAAATTTGGAAGCTTAATAGAATAGAGATACATTAAAAGTTTGATCTATTATATATAATTGTAATTCATATTAATAGCTCGATTAAAAGTTTACAAAAGTCTTTCAAATTCTTTTTCATTATTTAATTCTTAATCCTAAACATGATAATATGAGAGTTATTCTTTATTTAGATTATATGAATATTAGAAACCTTATGTGCTTTAATTCAGACATGAAATACTTTGGAAATATTTTGATAATAAATACTTCAGAATTTAAAGTTTTTGTTTTCTTTTAGATAATATTTAACAAAATAAAAACTGCATTAAGACATTAAATATTTAACTAAAGTTGTTATAAGTAGATTCAATCTGAAAGAAAAGAATAGATTCTTTATAATTTTTTTTATTAAGTTGATCCAATAGTTAGTTTAGCTTTGCAACTGCAAAGATATTATTGAATCTATGAAATTATTATAAATTGATGCCGATATTAAGTGATATTATTTTAGAAAGGAGGTTTTATTTTTAAAAAATAAGTAGAATGATAATTATAAAGAGAATTATTAAATTGGAATTATATACTAAGTATATAATGGATCTAGGATTTTTACATCTTCATTTCTATTTGATAAGTATAAGTTTTTAAAAGCTCTCTTTTAAAGATAATTTTGAAAGGAAATGTTATGAAATGGTATCTTTGTCACAGTATTTCTATTAATTACTTTATTGTTGATATAAATCTATTTCATTTGATAACTTTAATAAATTCAATAAAGATTTAGAAAATATAAATAGAACACAGCGAAGAAGATCATACAAAAATGGACGCCGAATCAGAATTAACAGCACAATTTCAAAAATTATTTTCCTAAAATGAAAAATATAATATTAATAGGGGTCTCTTTGGAATACAGTTTTAATTAAGAAAGATATTGTGATATATGCTGTTTAGGCAAATAAAGGTGTTATTATTTTAAGGCAATGATTAAAAATATATTTAGAATAATAATAGATTATGATTTAATTTTTATATGCTTTTAAATGCAGGATAAAATTTTATTTAATTATAGGCTTAATAGTTCAAAACTGTTGTAATTGCTTAATGAAGTATTTTAATGGCAGATCTAAAATTAATTGATGAAAAATAGGATATATTATTATTATTCGTTATTTAAATATTTAAATGAAGCTGTGGCATTTGAGTATAATTTCTTTTTAACTTCATCATTTGATTGACTATTTGTATTAGCAAACATGAGATTATTCTAATATATATGAAATATTATTATATTTATTTTTAAAATGCATGCGAAAGAAGAAATAGAAATGAATGAATTCTAAATTGAAGATCCACAAGAACTATCAATAGAAGAGCAAATCTCTGAGAAAATGAAACCTTAAATATCGAACTCAGAACTAAAAGCCATCATAAGATTTACTGTATTATATTTTGTGATTGGAATACCAGCTGGATTTTATGCCTCATTGACTCTTCTACTTTAGGGAAGTGGCATTTCATCAGGCTAGATGGGTAAGCTAAATAAATTAGATAATAGCTTTTTGGGTTACTAGTCTTTATCCATTATCTTTCAAATTAATCTTGGCTCCCTTTGTGGATAGTTTCTATATCAGCAAATTTGGAAAGAGGAAGACATATGTGATACCTTCCTTGTTTATGCTTGGTTTAACATTTATAACTTTGGCATATAGTGGGTATTCATAATGGATAGAAGAACTTAATTTGTATCCTTTGTTTGGATTAACAATATTACTCACAGTTTTATAAGCTTGTGCAACAATAGCAACTAACGGATGGGTTCTATCATCCTTTTCAAAACATTATGTTCATTTTGGGGCAACTTGCTAAATGGTTGGATTGTCATTAGGCTATATATTTAGCTACGCTATTTTGATGAATATTACATCCCCTTATTTTTGTCATTAATATTTGGGTTTAGACTAACCGATAATATCACTAAATTCATATACATATATTCTAGGGTCTTTAATTTTATTGATTGCAATTATAACTTAATGTTTAGCTAGTGAAGATTTTGTGGAAGAAGAAAAGCCTAATTTTATATAAGTGTTAAAATTATCATTTTCATTGTTAAGTAACTCAAATTTAAGATTTTTATTACTCTTTCTATTAACAAGGAGATTTGCATTTGCTCCTGTGATAGCATCCAAATCATTAAATTTAATTCAAATGGGCTTCCCTTAATCAGAGTATGCAACCATTGAAGCAGTATGCACTACTTCTTGGATATTGAGTTCATTATTGGTTGCTAAATACTTATAAAGAGGGAAAGAGATGACTTGGGTCTTAAATGCTTATTATCTTATGTTTTTGGTTATAGGAGCTCATTTTGTTTATGTGATCAGTTTTATCAAGATGGGAGGATACAATAAGTTTACATAGACACTTTATGTAAATATATACTAATATCTTAGTTTATATTATAATATTTATATGAATTCAATAATTCTTTTATCTCATGCACATTATCTGGTTTTTTTTTGAGGATTGCTGATCCAGCCATTGGAGGAACATATGCTACTTTATTGTTTAGTTGCTATTTATTTGGAACTTAGTTTTCAGCAAGCGTTTCCTTATTTTTATTGCATTTGCTTCCTTATAGAACTGTTGTGCTTTTAGGATGGTTATATGGATTGATTTACTTTACAGTTATAAAAGACAAGTTATTAAAGTTATAATTGTAAACATTTCATTTATATTAAAAACTAGTTTTGAATTAAAATCTTGGAAGGCTATGTGATTATATAATATTAACATTAATTAAAAAAAAATGAGTAATTTATTTTTCATTCTTAACATATTGAATTAGTTTAGATTGTTATCTTATGATTGATTAAAATCATATCAACATATTTGAACATCTATAAAAATTTAAAGTATAACTTGTTGTATAATCATTAAGAGAATATTAATTAATTAATGAATTAATAAATTATAATTTGCTTTTTGGATGGACAGGAAAGATAATTTACTAAAGAATATGCAGTAATAATGAATGAGCTGTCTAATTAAACCAATAAAAAGTGGCTTTTATATGACTAGGAAACAGGGGTGGAAATTAATGAAGTTAGTTTAGAATTCTGTTCTAAATTGATAGCTATGAGATATAAAGACATTCCATAAGTTTTCAAGAACTAAGTAGAATTAGAAAGATTAAATCAAGAAAATATTAAACTTATGAAAGAAAATCGTGAATATAAACCAAAGGTAGGTTATTTTGATAGCCTAATTAGTAGTGCCTCTCTTAAATTCATGGAAGAAGGAAAATTATAGTAAAAATTGAAAGAACAAGAAACAGAAATAGAGCAACTTAAAAATTAAGTAAAAGAGTATTAAAATAAATTATAAGAGTGGGAAGATAGAAAAGAAACTACCGCATAATATAATTAAGAAAAATTGAATAAACTAATAGAGTTAAAAAAAGAAAACTAAATATTAAATTGTAAAAATAGTGATAAATAGAAAATACTAGAATAATTCTCATAAGAAATATAACAATTATAATCAGATAATTATTAGAAATCGAAACAACTAGAATAATATTCACAATTATCAAAAGATATGGAACAATTATAATCAGATAATATTTATAAATCGAAACAACCAGAATAATATTCACAATTATCAAAAGACATGGAACAATAGGAATTAGTTTAAAAGAATAAGACTTATAAAAATCAAATTAGATTCCTTGAAAATTTCATTTAAAAGAAATGTGATAACCATTAAGAAGAAAGACAATAAGCTATGATAATTGATGAAGGATAAGCTATAAACACTACAAATTAATTGGATATATTTTTAATATAATTAGATAATGAAAGTTTCAATTAATCTATTATATAAAAGGAGTTTTTTTTTAGGAACAAATTTTACAAAAAATACTATAAGTTTGATAAAGAACTTAATGACTAAAATAAGAATAATAAAGGATAGATAATGATATTAATTAATGGTTAGCCTTTATTTATTGAAAAGGTATATAAAGTCTACAAATCTGAGTATGAGGCTTTAGATATCATTTTAAATATATTATTAATAGAAGGTCTTATAAAATTATTTGAAAATGATCTTTAATCAACTAAAATGAAAAGTTTCTAATTTGAATAATTGAATTTGAGATTCCCAAGATAATTCCTAATCAAAGATTAATAAGGGATGTATTATATATATTAAGAATGTATCGGAAATAATTAGGTAGATGATTTTATACCTTTTTAAAAATCACAAAATGTTGATCAATATATGTCCTCTTTTTTTAAATATTTCTATTTTTCAACTAATAAAAATTTTGCTATAACTGATTGCAAATTGAAAGAATAAAAGAACAATCAACAAAAAAAAGAAATTGTAATATCAGGTATTGTAATACATTCAAAATACAAAGAAGGATTTTCCTAATTAGATGAAGGAATTGATAAAATTAACAAATTTGAATAAAGCTAATCTTAGGCCCCACCAGGAACTATTTAAAAATATTGGTCTGATCAATTATTGAAAAGTGCTCAAAAAACTTGGAATGATCAGTACAATTGAATGACATATAAATATTTAATATTTATTGATTTACACTTCTTTTATCCTTAGATATTGATATTTAGATGGAATTAAATAATATATTATATTACTTTCTAGGTTATACTAATTAGGAACCATTAAAAAAATAAAAGAGGAAAGAAAAAAAGTTGCTTTTAGGATGGTTATAAGGATTGATTTACTTTACAGTTATAAAAGACAAGTTATTAAAGTTATAATTGTAAACATTTCATTTATATTAAAAACTAGTTTTGACTTAAAATCTTGAAAGGCTATGTGATTATAAATATTAACATTAATTAAAAAAAAATGAGTAATTTATTTTTCATTCTTAACTTTTTGAATTAGTTTAAGATTTTTATCTTATGATCGTTTAAAATCACATGATATATGAAGGTCTTTATAATTCAAAGTATTAATTTTTAAAATATCATAAATTTACCACATTATTTAATTAATGAATTAAAAATAAATTACGATTTGTTTTTTGAATGGGCAGGAAAGATTATTTACTAAAGAATATGCTGTAATAATGAATGAGCTTTCTAATTAAACCAATAAAAAGTGGTTTTTATATGACTACTAAACAGGGATTGAAATTAATGAAAGTAATTTAGAATTCTGTTCCAAATTGAGAGCTATGACAGAAAAAAACATTACATAAGTTTTTGACAACTATTTAGAATTTGAAAGATTAAATAAAGAAAATATTTAACTTAGGAAAGAATAACATGAAAATAAACCTAAGGTCGATCATTTTGATAGCGTGATAATTAGTGCTTCTCTTAAATTTAAGGAAGAAGGTAAATTATAGTAAAGATTGGAAAAACAAGAAAAGGAAATAGAGCAACTTAACAAATTAGTAATAGAATAATAAAATAAAATTTAAAAGGTGGAAAATAGAAGTTAGATTACCATAAATGATAATGAACAAAAATTTAAACAGCTAAATGAGTAAAAATAAGAAAACCAGAAATTATAAGTTTAAAGTCGTGATTAATCAAAATAATTAGAATAGTTCTCATAAGAAATGCAATAATTATAATAAAATTATCATTTGAAATCAAAACAACTAGAGTAATGCTCATAAGAAAACTAACAATTATAATAAGATAATAATTAGAAATCAAAACAACTAGAGTAATTCTCATAAGAAAACTAACAATTATAATAAGATAATAATTAGAAATCAAAACAACTAGAGTAATTCTCATAAGAAAACTAACAATTATCATAAGAAATGTAATAATTATAATAAGATAATAATTAGAAATCAAAACAACTAATATAAGATAATAATTAGAAATTGGAAGAACTAAAATAAGATTATAATTAGAAATCGAAACAACTAGAGTAATTCTCATAAGAAAACTAAAAATTATCATAAGAAATGTAATAATTATAATAAAATTATCATTTGAAATCGATACAACTAGGGTAATTCTCATAAGAAAACTAACAATTATAATAAGATAATAATTAGAAATCAAAACAACTAGAGTAATTCTCATAAGAAAACTAACAATTATAATAAGATAATAATTAGAAATCAAAACAACTAGAGTAATTCTCATAAGAAAACTAACAATTATAATAAGATAATAATAAGAAATCAAAACAACTAGAGTAATGCTCATAAGAAAACTAAAAATTATCATAAGAAATGTAATAATTATAATAAAATTATCATTTGAAATCAAAACAACTAGAGTAATTCTCATAAGAAAACTAAAAATTATCATAAGAAATGAAATAATTATAATAAGATTATAATTAGAAATTGAAACAACTAGAATAGGATAATAATTAGAAAATGAAACAACTAGAATAAGATTATAATTATAATTTAGAATAATTCTCATAAGAAAACTACCAATTATCATAGGAAATGTAATAAAATTATCATTTGAAATTGATCTAACTAAAATAAGAAATCTAAAAATCAGACAATGAATAATTATAATTAACTCAAATAATACGTAATTTAAAAAATCAAATATCAACTTATTAAGGATTATCAAATTCAGTATAATTAGAAGGATCATAATAATAATAAAGCCATTTAGAAGAAACAACATATGATATTAATAATATTTACACTAATGAACAAAAATAGGAATTAGATTAAAAGAATAATTCTATTTCTAATTCTAATCAAATTACACTCCTTGATCATTTCGTTGTAAAGAAATGTGATGACCATTAAGAAGAGAGACAAAAAGTTACGATAATTAATGAAAGTTAAGCTATAAACACCTAAAATTTGTAGGGTATATTTTTAATAACATTATAAAATTTCAGTCAAACTATTAAACAAAAAAAATTTTTCTTTAGGAACAACTATTGCAAAAAATACATCGAATATGATATAAAGCTTAATGACTAAATTATTAATAAACAAGGATAGATACAGATATTAATTAATGGATAACCTTTATTTATTGAAAAGGTTTATAAAACCTTTAAATCTGAGTATGAAGCGTTAGATATCATTTTCAATATATTATTAGTAGAGGGTTATATAAAATTATTTGAAGATGATCTATTATAAACTAAAATGCAAAGTAAATTATTTGAAAAATAGAATTTGAAATTCCCAAGATAATTCTTAATCAAGGATAAAATAGGCAATTACTATAATTATTAAGAATGCATCGGAAGTAACGAATCAAATCTTTTTAAACCTTTTTAAAATTCACAAAAAGTTGATCAATATATTTCCTCTTTTTTTAAATATTTCTATTTTTCAACTAATAAAAATTTTGTTATATCAGAATGCAAATTAAAGGACATCCCACAAAAAAAAAACGAATTTGTAATATCAAGTATCGTAATCCATTCAAAATACAAAGAAGGATTTTCTTAATTAGATAAAGGGATAGATGAAATTAACTTATTTGAATAGTAATTAACTTCGGGCCCACCAGGAACTATTTAAAAATATTGGTCTGATGATTTATTGAAATGTGCTTACCAATTTTGGAATGATTAGTATTAATGAATGGCATCTAAGTATTTAATATTTATTGATTTACATATGTTTTTCTTTAGATACTAATATTTCAATTAAATATGTAAATACAGTATTATTTGATGTTTTTAATTAATACGAATTATTAGAAACTTCCTTTATTCTCAAGGGTATACTATTAGGAACAACTAACGGAAAAAAATTACATTCTGGCTAATTATGAATATTAGAGTTATTAGTTCTATATCATAATATTAATCTTTGCTTTCCCCATATGATTTTTTGCATTTTGATTCAGAGGATTATTAAGTTTGGGTTGTTGAGCAAGTAAGACTTAATAATGGGTTTGGATCGATACTATAGATTATGAAACAAAAAATTACCTATGAATACGATGAAGGATATATCTAAAATGATAATATACATATAAGTGTTGAGATTCTAATGTCATTTACAATTAAAAAAAATGATGATTTCATGAAATTCATTTGAAGATAGAATTTGAATAACATTATTATCTATGTATAAAATAACATGTGTAATTAAAAATTAATAAATAAATCTTTCCTATGACGAAACTATCATAACATAAATCAATGATTCTAAAGGACATTTTATAAATGATGGTAAGGCTGTATGACGTTGATGGTATATCATTGATTTGTTTTTATAAATAGATTTATTGCTATATAAAAAATTAATTTTGTAACAAATGTAACATAATTAAAAAATTAAATTTCTTTACTAAACTATTAGATATTTCATATTATAATTGAAGGAATACAATAATCAAAAATGAGATATTTTGTAAATGAAATAAATGACAATATAAAAGTAGATTATAATTGTTATTATTAATTAACTGATACTTTTATTTAACTGATAAATTATTATTATATTATATTTTTCAGCTTAAATGGGCGCACAACAATCTGTAGAAGAGGGAATAATTAAATCAAAGAACTTCAAAATTTTGGGATATAAGGAAAATGAATTATATGGATCATTCAAAATAGTTGAGTCATAAGGAAGTTAATACGCAATGGTTTCAAAGACTTGTCAAAGTCAAGAAGACTATGTTAATTTATGTAAGATATTAAAAGAGACTTAACAATTAAATGGAATAAAGTAGCTTGTGAAAATGGTTGAAGTGGATACTTAAGAAGAATCTAATTTATGTAGTACATTTTATAAGGTTTCTGCTTTATATGAATACTATGATATCACACTTAGAGAAATAAGCAAACATACATCAGTAAATTGCTTATTTGTTCTAAAATCATTATCTGATGGATTGAGTGAACTATACACACATAATTAGGTTCATGGAAATCTTACACCTGATTTTGTACTTGTTGATAAATCAAAGGGAGAAGTGAAAGTCAATAATTGTACTTAATTAACTGGATACAATCATTATAAGCGCATTCTGACCAGTGATGGTTTATGGTATTTATCTCCAGAATTAGTCACAGCATTGGGAAAAAAGGAATTAAGACATCAATACAATCATGAAAAGTGTGAAGTATATCAATTAGGACTAATTGCATTGGAACTTTGGGGAAACGGAAATATACAATCATTTTATGATAAATAAACCTACACTTTAAATCAAAGTAAATATTAATATTCTATATTAGGTGTTATAAATGAAGCGATCGATGAATTTGGTGTAAGAAATGGTTATGTTTTGAAAAATGTTATCAAATAAATGTTATAATAGGATCCTAATGGAAGACCTACTATGAAAGAATTAAGCACTTCTTTTACATAATTATATGATATTTAATTATAAATAACAGAACAAGAGCCTTAACTACCTTAAAATACATAACCAGTTACTTAATAATAAGTTGTTACTTTATGTCAATTAACTCAGGAATAAATCGAATAAGATATTGTGTAAATTCATAAAGAATCTTTTCAATATCAAGATGTTGGTAATTCAAATGAAATATGTAAATAATAATTTGAAGAATCTCCTAAAAAGGTTGAAAAATAAAATGTGGAGATTCAACCTTAATCTGTTAAATCTTCTGTTTCTTAATCTATTAAAGAATACTATGTTACTGGATCAATTGCTGCTTAATTCGGTTAATTGACTCTGCTTGAAGACAATGTGGAATATTAGTCTATTGGCACTGCTCAATTCGAAAACCATCATGATGTCGATCAAGATGTGTTAAAAGAGAAATCCTTAAATAGATAACCAAATTCAACTAAGAGTCAAGAATCTACTGTTATAAAAAAGAGTGTTAAAGTTAATAATAATACTTCATCTAATAAAAGGTTGATCTCCATCAAAAGACCAAAACATGAATCAATAGAAACAAAACTTCCAAAATAAGCTGTTGTTGTCAACAAAAGAAGATGAAATAAAATATATATATTATAGAGATTTATTTACTACCCATTATTACAATTATTAGTTCTTCGCTTCGCATTATGATACCATTAATAATTTATAAAATTTCAAATAATTTGAAAAAAATAATAAACTTCATCTAAATCATTTTATTCATTATCAATCACTTAGGTAAACAGAGTTTTCATTTTCTAAACATTACCATTATTATTGTATAAAACAGTTTTCATCATAATTAGATTATTGAAAAGTGCATTCAATAGAATTGTTTAGATCATCTCCTTGAATTAATTGTAAAATCTCTGTTATAAACTTTGATATTCTAAAAGAATTTTAAGTAATAAGTTCTTTAAGCATTTATAATAATTAATTCTTGTTTTATTTTTCAATAATCGTCTACAATAATTATAAATTATTATTCCCTTACTCTATTAATAATTAAATAAATAAATTCTTCACTATAGTATTAGCTTATGAGAGCTCATCTAATTAATTGGTCTATTCTACTAAGTTTTAAGTAATTAATTTAATTTGATCTTATATATTATCTTCGTTTTACTCCAGTTATTATAAAATATCATGAAGCTCCCTATAAAAGACTTTATCAAGCTAAAATTTAATTTCATCTAAGTTCTGTTAAAATTGATTATTGTCTAATGGATTTAGTTGATCATAATTTGGATCGATATCAGATGTATTTCTAAAAAAAAAAACTATTAATCTTTCTTTCTTTTTTTATTTCTATGGAAATCCAAGATAAGTTTGATGTATATATTCCAATAAATCATATAATGGTTTCATTTTATTAATGAAATTTAATAAGTCCTATTTTTCCTTTATCACTCGTTCATTTTCTTCATTAATTATGGTCTTCTTTGCTCCTGCAAGATGGAGTAGAAAATGTCTCCCTTATTTAATTAGAAAGGCTAACAATTTAATGGATCCTTCCTTTGCTGCCCAAATATTTGGTTTATCTAAGGAAATTTTTTTTAAATTTGGAGGCTTTCCGCGGTCTGTATTTTACACAATATCTTGGGGTTATAAATTCTTATTTTTCAAATTTTAAATAGTTCTTCTTGAATGAGAAGAAGCTTTCTTCTTGTTATCCTTTTTTATCTTCATTTTAATAATTCTATTAAAATGATAAAAATTAATATATATATAAGATGATTGAATTATTATTAGAATAGTTAACAACGATATTATTAAATATTTACATATATATAAAACTTTTGAAATCATATAAAATGAATTTCAATCGAATTAAGTTAATTCCTAGTATAATGAATTAGTCAATTTACGTCTAAAATATATTAATATAATATTACTTTTTTGAAACTCCAAATCCAACCATTTCAAATTTAAAAATGTTTTCACATATTTTTATTTCCATCTTATCTTCAATAAGTTATGGATCACTTTATTTTAGTTTAGTAGCTAACAAGGGTAGTTCATATGGTTATAAGGATTGCCAAGTTCCATTAGCAGATTATCGTAATCCTTCTCCATCGCAGATTTCCCATTAAGTTTTGTTAAATTTTATTTAAGTTTGTTTTCTAGAGACAGTATTCATATTGACAATAATATCACAATCCTAAGATCTTCCAATCTTAAAAGTTTGTTCTACACCAGCCTTCCCAATAAAAACAGCAATTTGTTTAGATATTGGAGTATCAAATTAAATTTTAAGAAATGGTCTATAACAATTTGAGAGTTGATATTATTTTCTTCCTTTCTTCTTTAATTATCTGTATTCTTCCAAGTATACTACAGTTATTAAATTCGATACCTTAGAATTGTTCTTATTCTTCTTTAGACAAACCATGAATTCGAGCTCTATATTTTTCATTTTCTCTTACAAGAGTCTAAAAGAAATATTCATTTGGAGTTTCTTTATCCTTCTTCTTATTTTCTAATGGCTTTGGTATTGAATTTAATTGAACCACATGAAAATAAAAATCAGCACCAATTAAATAATTATTGTTTTCATTCATTATTTTTGGGCTTTCTTTTTATATTCTAACTAAAGTTTTCAAAGCAGTACCACAATCCTATACATAGAATTTTGGTTTTTCTCTTAAAATGAAAAGGATAATTACTTGATAAATGAGTGAATAAGTTTGAAGATATTTGAAGGTAATTCTGAAAATCTTGTATGGAAATACTTTAGTGATAAGAAACAAAAAATTTATGAAGTTATTCTACTTGAATGACGAAAACCAAATTCTGTTGAAATTTTGCAAGGGACTTATTCAACATTTGATTCTTATGAGGAGAGACCTTTAATTTGATCATTTAAAATAAGTACCCAAATCAATATTATTTTCTCCTAAATGTTATTGCTTCTTACGTCGAATAATTGAGATTTCATTTTTTTAGACTTGATGGCTACCAATAATCCTAATCTAATAAAGAAATTATTACTTGTCATCTTGAAGAATGTAAATTTTCTAATTAGCCATTTGGTGCTGCTTGTATACACTGATCTTGACAAATGGAGATTCTCTATTGAAATCATGACAACTCCTTTTTGGAGTTACAATTTACTAAACGTTTTCTGCACTTTAGGAGCATTTTTTCTCAGTTGAGTGGTTTTGTGACTAGTATATAAAATTTTGTACTTATTTTTCTTCTATCATGGCTGAATTCTCTTACAAGGTAATTGATCTGACCATCTAATGAAGGTTATTGATTTCTAATTCATGAGGAACTAAAGGTATCGCTAATTCTTGCATATTCATAAAACCTAACCATCAAAAATTAAATTACTATTTAATTGGCTAGATAAGGTTTAGGTGAAATTCAAAGGGTTTTACATCAACGTGGTATAGCAATAAGTTTGAAAATTATTTTAAAATTAATATTAATGGAAATATTTCTTCATTTCACTAAATATCAACTTAGAGATTTTATCAAATTCTTATCATATGAGAAATATTTATTATTGTAAACATTACGCTACTACTGATATTGCTAGTTCAAAAAGATATAAGACTGTTCTAAGCCTTACTTAATATTTGATTCACCACTAATTTTGGGCGTTTAATTCCTCTGAAAATTTCCCATCCTCTTGATTTTAATTTATTTCCTTATTTTTTTTTAAATTGATGTATGATGATAGAATAACTAATTACTTTTCTATTAAATAAGCATGAAGACCCTATTCATCAATAGAAAGAGTCTTCTATGGAAAAAATATAATATAAATCAAGGTTTAAAAACATATTCCTTATTATTGTTCAATTAAATTTTCAATTATGGACTTCCTTACTCTACTGTCTAAAAATGAAATTAATCAAGCTGTCTCTTATCTCCGATTTCTATCCTATTACATTCTAAGAATCTTCATGATTCCGTTTCTCTCTTAAAAAATGAATAAGACAATTAAGATATAAATACAGAACTTGATTCGCTTAGAAATTTAAGATGAAATACTGTATATTTTATTGTTGTAAGGTACTTAGAAAATATTCAATTTAACATATAAGGATTTAATTAAAAAGAAATAATATAAAAATTATATAATATTGAGTTTAATAAAGATTTAATAAATAATTAAATAATATATAATTCTGCATGTAAATTAAATTACTAATACCAATATGATAAAATTGAAAATTTTTAATAATTACAAAATCACTTGTTTCTTCCTGAAGGTAACTCCACTATTCTTGATAATAATCTTCCATCAGAAGTTTGTTCATTTTCTTTTATCATCACTTTAGTTCACAATCAGTAAAAAATTAATAATTTGTTTATGTTTTTACCGCTAGAAAATTATTCTGTAAAAATTAAATGGTTATATTAATTTTTCTTCATAAATGTTAATTAAGTAAAGAGTTTAATGACATTTTTTAGATTAATGGATTTTCTAAGTATATATATCTTTTATAATAACAAAGAATAAGTTATTTAAATTCCCGGGAATCGAATTCTTGATACTAATTTTTATTAATATTTTTAATGAGTGACAACGAAAGTGATACAAAAGATTAACGACCTGATGAAGTCGAGTGGAGATAGAAAAAAGACACTTTAGAAAAGGAGAATAGAGATCAAATTTCTAGACTTTCTAAATAGTACGGTTTTAAAGTAATGAAGTTTAATTCAAATTTTAGGAAAGCGAAGTTTATAATATAGCAAAAAGACATTACAATAAGTTTGAATTAGTTGAAAGAGATATCAAATCTCTAATAAAGCAGGATGATAATGATGATGCTGATGGTGATTGGATTACAAATGATAATGAAAAATCAAGATCTCAAAATAAGCATAGAAAGTACTCTAATAAGGAGGAGGGTTAAAAAAACAATAGAAAATAAGGTGATTAATACTAGAAATAGCAAGATTAAAGAAACACAAGAAATAATGAAAGACATGGATATAATCAAAAATAATTCAAGTAAATAATCTCATAATTTTTTAAGTTCTTAATAGGATTACAATAATAGAAATAATAGAGAAGATAATAGGGAGAGAGATGAAGATGATAATTAATAAGAACGATTCTAAAATTATAGAAATGATAGAGGCTAACCAAGGTATTAAAAAAATACATATAATGATTCATGGAATTAAAGAAGAACAAATTAATACCAATAATATTATAACAATAATAATAATAATAATAATAACAATAACAAGAACTATAATTAAAGAAAATAAAATAGAAATAGAAATGATGAATTTGTGTAATAGCCATTATATGTTTTAAAAGAATCATATCCTGAGTAATAACCTCCATAATAATAATAATAAAGCTAAGTTTAACTAACAAATTAATAATAAAATGATAGTAAAAAGGAAATTTAATAATAAAACTAAAATCCTCAATAATAATAATAACAAAAACAACAATAATAATAATAGTAATAATAACAATAGTAATAATAGTAATAATAATAGTAATAATAATAATAATAATAGTAATAATAACAATAACAATAACAATAACAATAACACTAATAATAATAACACTAATAATAATAACACTAATAATAATAATAACAATAATAACAATAATAATAATAGTCATAATAATCAAAATAAAATTCATAACATTAAACATAATAACCATAATAATAAAAAGTTTAATAACATAATCAATAGACAACATCAAATTAACCTAATAAATAATAAGCATAAAATTAGATCGATCAATCTTAAAAGATCTAATAATAACCCACAGTATCTCAGAAACAACAAGAAACTCATTAATAATAGCCACAAGTTCATACTTAAGTTAATTAGTAAGTTTAATAATAACCAGTTGTTTAAAATGCTCCAACACCACATCCTCAAATAAATCAACCTCAAGTACAATAATAATAAATTCATCAATCATAAAGTGGATAGGCTTTAACTCATAATAATGCTTTACCCTTATAGGAATACAATTAACAATAAGATTAAATGAAATTCTGTGGAAATAGTGGACAAGGACCTTAATAGTAGGGCAATCAAACAGTTCAATAATAGTAAAAATAATAAAAACCAATGTGTTAAGTTCCTTTATTGGCATAATTTTTGATTTATCCAAATAATTGTACATCATCAACCAACCTATTCCCTCTAACAATGGTATAATATATATCAAATTAATTAGTAAAACTTAAATAATGCATTTGAGTAATTACGATAGATTGCATTGACATATGAATAAAAGCAACCGTGAGAAATATCTTGCATTTTTAAACAAACAGTATATTTTATATATTTATCTTTACTTTTTTTTATTTCCTATTAAATTTGTGAATCCAAGGTTTTTTAAGTCCTTAAATGAAAATTAATTTTGTTTTCTCTAATTAATTTTGTTATCTAGAAAACGGACTTTATGAATAAACTCACCTCTAAATTTATGTGGAAAGATTAATGAACCTCCTTTCAACCTGATCAATTAAGATATCTAAATAATGGATTAAAAAATATTAATGAAAAAATTAAGGCATGATCAAAAATCTTAATTTTAGGTATTATGATATTTTTAGTTAATTAAAGCTGTTAATATAAATTATTAAAACTCTTATAATAAATTATTACTTATGTGATATAAAAGTTTAAGTATTTTAAATTATTGAATAACCCAATTTTTTATTTTAATATTTAGAGTAATAATAAAAATAAATGATATAATGATAAGATGAATAAGAAAGTGAAATAAATAAAAGAAATGGTGAAAAATAAGATTCTAATTATTTTAATATAATAGGATAGTGGAGAATGCAATTCATATTGATATTAGGATAATAATTTTATTATTATATTCTGAAATTATTAACAATAATGAATTACCTAGATTAAAAATAAAAACAAACCCAAAAATAAAATAGTAATACTAAATTTAATGGATTTTACATTTATATTTGATTACAAAAATACAATAATGAAATTCAAATAAAAACTAAAGTTTTCATTAATAAAAATATAATACAAAATGGGAGAATTTATTAATCTGAATTTCCGTTTTACAAGTGGTGATTGTTTTACTCTAAATCAAATAAATAAAAAAGATTACAATATCAAATAATTAAAGGAAGATTTAGCTTCAAAAGTAAATGTTATGGTGGAAAATATGATATTTTTTTATCAAATATTTGAGTTGAAAGATGAACAAAATTTAAGTGAGACAAGTTTAGGAAAAGATGATTGGATTAATGTATTGACAAAAGGATAAGTTTAACCAATATAAAAAATGAAGCATTAATAATAAAAACTATGATAAATATTCAATCAATAAATTCAAGTGAAGACTCAAATCCATTGAGCCGATCTATTCATTCTTAAAGTGACAGTTCTGTTTCAATCAATCAGAGTTTGCCAAGCAATTCAAAAAGCGAAAATAATTTGGACATACGAAAATTAACGTGGGATGATTTTTAAGGTGTACCTCCTGAAGATGATCCAGCATTGGCTCATACAAGATGGAAAATTGGATATAATTATTAAGTGCATCATGAAGCAGATAAGATTTAAGTAATGGTAGATGTTTGGTGTAAGATTGACCCTTCTTCCTGGACAAGAGAGAAAATTGATGAGTTATTGCATCATTAATAAGGTTTATTATATTTGTAAATACAAATAGGCCACTTTTATATAGGAATGATTTGTGCCTTGGAGTTCAAAAAGAGAGTGCAAGAATTCTCCTTTAGCAAAGATTATAAGCAAGAAATTTCAGAGATTTTTAATAAGACATTATAAGAATATTTAGAGATGGAGAACAAATATAATATTGAGACTTTGAATATGTTAAACACTGCTAAACAACGATAGTGGGATATGAAAATAATGAAGCAATTGAATTCACTATCAAAATATACTTGAGTTTTAGAATTAGGACTTTAAAATTCTAGTTTATTATGATATATATTTTTAAATACAATTCTTTCAAATAACTAAATCTAATCTTCTGAGAACACCACAGGTGTTTCTGCTTGAAAGCTAAATATGTCCTTTGAGTCCTCAACTTGTTTCCCAAGAATTTCTGATTAACAAGACCCTTTGACATCATAACCAACTGCAACAACAGCATGATTGATTGAAGTGTTGTTAACACAATTATAAAAGATACCTTCAGTATATCCTTTCCAATTTGAAGCATGGACACTGACAGGAATAGGATATTAAGCAATTGCCCCATAAGCTTAAAAGACTGTACTCCAAGTTTTTCTTCCGTTTGCTTTTGCAGTTCCTATTGCCTTTTAGCATTTTTTAATTGAAGCAGTATATGGGTAGTCGGATTCAAAAAGAGCACCTTTTAATTAAATAATCAATAGCATTTCCTGAAAAATTACCATCACATAAGTATCAAAACGACTAAATGTTACTTAGCAAATATTTTAAGTGTTCCTTAAAAAGGCTTAAAAATCACAAATAGAAGAGAATGACTGGCAAGATCTACATGAACCTTATTTTTGATTGGATTCATCTTTGATGACCAATCAGCAGTTTCAGGATAGTTAAATAAAGTAGTGGATTCATCATTTTCAGCATGAGAATCATCTAGACTACCAAGATATATAGATTTAAATTCTTCATCTGTAAGGGTTGTGAATTGATTTATTCCAAGTTTGTAGCTAGATTATCTGCTATTGACATATTAGTAGTTTTTGTAATTCTATTTGAAGATTTCAAATATGTATTCATACTTTAATTATTCAAAAAAAAATAAATTTATTCTTTTTATTTATCCTATTAAAACAGGACTTACTCTTATTTTAATTTTACATTTAAATAATAATTATATGGATGAGTATAATTTAAATAATTGTTATATGAATTATCTTGAATTCACATTACAATTATATTTTAAGAATATTCATTATTAAATTACATTTCTAAGTTATTATATTAATATATTATCTAAAAAGACATAATTAATATAAAATTGAATGTTTATGATTGTATGTCATTAAGATGCCAAAATATCTAAAAGTATACATCAAAATAATTATATAAAATGATTAACATTGAATGACGTATATTATAAAAGATATTTATATTGTACTCATTAAAATAAATAGATGAAAATAGAGAGGCTACTTTTTTGTTATTATTAATGAAGTTTAGGAGATTGTGGTATATGATTAATTATTTTAATTTTTATGAAATCATTATATGATTACTCCAATGTTTTATTTGAATGCATAATGGTTCGCAAACATTTCATTAGTGATGTGAAGTATTATTGCTATGTTCTAAGTGATTACATGTTAATGAGCAGAGTAAGATATGTTGATTATGTAAGAAAGTAAAGGATCCCGCTCCAAAATATGTTTTACCATTATAGTTGACAAATCAAGTTGGATGGATTATAGAGAGGAAAGATAAAAAAATTCAGTTTAAAGCTTTCACGATCAAGTACATGGAGAAATACAAAGATTTTGTGGGAAGCAGCAATGACTTGTAGAAGTAATGGAAATAAAATTAAGTAGACTGAAGGAACATCTTAGAAATAAGGTGACATTCTACAAGATTGCTGACTTCTATGAAGCATAGTACAATTTGGGAAAGGGGAGTTCAGCAAAGGTTATCCAAATAAAAGAATTAGGAAATGAATAATCAAAATTGGCAGCAAAAGCAATAGATAAAAGTTATCTATAGAAAAGTGAGTCTGGAATGTAAGCATTTTTAAATGAGGTCAACATCCTGAGTCATCTAAGTAAGTAAAATTGTTTTGCACCCTTCATCAAATTACATGAAACATATGAAGGGGATCATACATTTTATCTCATCTTAGATTTGATGCAAGGACGAACCTTAGCAGATGAATTAGATATCTTAAAGGTATAAGAAAAAATAAACTATTAGCAAAGGAAGGAGATGTTTCCAATGAAATTAGTTAAAATTATTATGAAACAATTGCTATAAGGCGTTAAGATACTCCATGATAACAATATCATTCATAGAGATTTGAAGCCAGATAATATTATGTTTCGAGAATTAGATTCCTATGAAACTCTCACAATTGTAGATTTCGGATTATCAACCTTTACTGATGTTACTAAGTATTAATTTCCAAAATGTGGTACTCCTGGATATGTAGCACCGGAAATTTTGAATTTAATTGATAGACAATAAAAATATGATAAAGTTTGTGATATCTTTAGTTGTGGTTGTATTTTTTATAAGTTACTATTTGGCCATAGTCTGTTTATGGGTAATACATTCAATGAAGTATTGGGATAAAATAAAAAGTGTAATTATACACTTGATGGACCTGAAATGAATTCTATTACTTTTGAAGCTTAAGAATTACTTAAACGGATGCTTGCAAAGAATCCATTTGAAAGAATCTCAGCGTAATAAGCTTTAGAATCTGATTTTTTTAATAAACCTTCATCTCCCTTATAATCAAAAAGTATATAAACTATATATAATTAGAACTCAAAGCATTTAATGTACCTAATATTAGTAGTAGGAATATTTTCCAACCAACATTAGATGGATTATTGTCTGAAGCTGAATCTCCATTTTAGAGAATAAGTTAGAAATGTAAAAATTAATTCGATTTTGATGTTGACATTTAAGAAAATAAATGTTCATCCATTTAAATTAGATAATTACCATCTGTTAAAAAACCTACTTGTGTAAGATTGGAGGATTCGACAATTGGTAGTTTCTATGCAAAAGATCCCTTAAGTAGTTTTAAGAAACTAAAAGGAAGTATTGTGTTTATGTTTATATTTAAGCATCTCAAAAACAATTAAATGAGACTAAAGAAATTAAGATAAATCAATTCGATATTGATTAAATGTAAAGAATCTCATTATTTAACAGAAAAGAAGATTGTTGATATTGCTTCTATTACTTAATATCAATTTAACAATATATTAATTGAATTTTATTTTCTTATTCTCCATTTGTATATGTTTAAGTTAATAATTATAAATATTACACTGACAAAAAATGAACAGATAACTTACACCAGATGGTACAAAATCAACAATGAGAAGTACTATTTTACCAAAGATTGTCAATAAACAATCTAAAGTAGAACAATAATAGAGTATTTATTAAAGTGTGGATGCAGAGAAGATGTAAAAGAAAACAAGAAATTTTGATTTTTCTAACTTATAGAGAACAATTTAGACTAGCTATTCAAAAAGCAGACAAAAACAAAAGACAATTCTCTAACCATTATCCAATACTATTAATAATCGAATTCAAACTAAATAACAATTAAATAGGATAGTAAATTCATTGATTAGAATAATGTAAAATGATGCTGAATTTATGAATTCATGTAAACACTTGAATGTGAATTCATAAAAGTTATCATAGTTATTACTTATGCTTACTCCAATAAATTTTGAGACTGATGGATTCTTTACAATTAATCGTAAGATGAAATAATAATAACAATTAAATGAATACTCTTATTTTATTGAAATAGATAGAATGTTTTTTGCAGTTTCTAAATTAAATATTCCTGTACCATTATAACATTTAATGCAGTTATCCTAATATAGTGATTGTCTTTATTAAGATAACTCTTTTGGAATGATTGTAAATTATCAATAAATGTTATCAATTTTAAAGTAAGCTTATCAAACTCATAAAAATATGTTATCTTAATAAGAATTGAGTACAACTACAGCAAGTGATGATGAGGAAAGATTGTCTCCATCAGCTAAAAGTATAAATATATAAATAGAATACTAGTTGTTTAGAGATTATTGTCTCGTAATACTGCAAGAAAAGTTCAATTTAAATAGAAGAGATTGGGTTACATAAATGATTAGAATATGGTGGCTTATTATGATTCTTTTACTGATTTAAAAAAGAAGTTAGAGAGAGATTGGAATGCAAAGAACTATATATTTGGATGTATTAGATTTGGATACATTGATCTCATTAAATATCCATAATATGTTGATAATTAAACAAAGAAGGAACTCAAGATATTTGGATAATAGAGATCAAAATTACCTATATCTATGCAAGTTGTATATAAACATAAATCTCAAGTAATGAATCAAGAGAAGGCATTAAATAAATTAAATTTGCATCAACCTAAGAATATCTATTATGAATCTTATACTAAAGACCCTGATTTCATCTCTAGAGTTTTATATTTAAATGTAATCATATCTATTTATTATTTTAGGTATTTAGTTTATCTAATATGTTTAATTCTATTTATACTTATAAAAATGATTAAATAACTGATTATAATATATTAAATTTGGATAATATATGCATCAAGAACTTATTCACAGAATAAACAGAATACATTACTAAAGATTGTGCTTTTGATGCTTAATAAGGTGGATTTCATATAAAAAAGAAAGAATATCGTCCTTTAGATTTAGAATAAGCTGATTCATCAGATTCTGAACCTGATTTGGATGTTTATGATCCATTATATGTTAAAAGCATATAATCATATCCATAGTACTTAATAGAAACTCAAATATAATTTACTTTTCCATTGCTTTATAGATTTTATTATAATAAAATGTCTACAAATACAAAGATTATACGTGATAATTTTATTGAGTAATATTATATTGTAATTATTTAGATTAATAAATTAATGCAAGATAAAACCTGAATAGTAATTTAAAGAGAAATTTGTTAATGTTCCAAGTCCAGATAATTGCAATTATTAAAGACATACATATAAGTAACCAGAAACTGTAGATTTAACTGATGAAAGTGACAATGAAATTTATGAATAACCACTTGAGGCTTTAGATAAATAAGATCTTTCACTTAGTTTTAAAGTGTAACCTCTAATAAAAGAATAAGATTAATAAGAACATACTTAATATCTAAAGAGTTAATCATCAATAATTATTTAGGATGAATAAAAAGTGAATGATAAAATTCAATTTGCTCATAATATTGCTAGTCCATTCATTTGTTTATAATGTATTTTACTTCTTAAATTAGTCATTAGATTCTTATGCACTATTATTGTAGTTAAGATTTCCATTATAAATTCATATGTAGATAATTCCATCTATTGTTGAAAGAGAATTACCATTAAAAGAAGTGAATATTGAAGCAAGTACTATCATTATAGATAATACTTTAACAATTGATTAAGGAATTAAAGATATGGAATCTTATCCTATTATTGATATAGATTCTGAAGAAGAACCCAGTTTTGATGAAATGCCCCTTGAAATTGATTTACCAGAATAAGTAGAATAATAGACAATAGAATAAAAGAATGAAGATGATGAAGAAATTACAATTGATAAAGTTACTGAATATGTAGATTTAGATATAAGAGAAAATTTGATTATTGAAGTTAAAAATGAATATGTTAGTAAATTAGTGATTGATGGATATCCTATCTATTTTTATTTAGATGAACATCTAAGAAAAACAGAACCAACTATTCATAAAGTTACTATGGAAGGCAAAGAAATTTAATCCATTTAAATAAGTTGTGAATAGAAAGGATCTAAAATTTATATGAAATTATTTGCAATCAAAGCACTATGTGATTAGAGATTGGAAACTAATATTGAAAAAAAATAAAATTATGAAGAAGAAGATAAACAAGTTAATATATATGAATAAATATCATTACCTGAATAATGGAATATAGGTTAATTTGTTATCAATTTATATTATTTATAAAGAGAGGAAGTAAATTAAAATGTTGAATGGCTTAAAAAAGTTCTAACTACTTATTTCCCTTAAATTATCATTGTAGAAGAATATAGTGAATCATTTGAAGCCTATATCTATGGAGTAGGTCCTAAAGATTTTAGAGATGCAAATGGAAGAACTTTACTATTTAGAAAAGACACAGAAGATTGGTAATCTATTATTATTATTTTTAGGACTCAATTTAATTAGGAATTTCAATTTAAGACCCTCCTTATTTATGATACAATCTGCTATTTAATTAGTCTTTATGGTTCAATTGATTAATTAAGCTTTGTTTAGAATAAATATATATCAGAAAACCACTCAAAACATACAAAATCCAAATTTGAAAAACTACACTTACATCCATATAAATATGTAGAAAATGTAGAAAGAGAACGAATCAGACCAACAACTGGTTATAGCAAAGCTGGACCAAGAAGATAAAATTATTGATATTATAAATATATCTATATAAATCCAAATATAGACAATCTTTCTTTAATAATACTTTTTGTCTCAAATTTAGATACAATTTTAAAAATCTTTTTTATTGCCTTTACTATATGTAGACTCCTAAGATATAAATAAAAATATTAGGAAGATCTCTAAGTAGATTTACTTGATTTACTCAAGAAATTCATAGAATTCATTTTAATGAATAAAATAAAAAAATAACTTTTATACACTAATAATATTTAAACTATAGATAGGTTATTGAGATTGAATATCAATGAATCAATTGCAATCAAACATTTATCAAACTTAAGTTTAGCTACTAAATATACCCTTCTCAAAAAAGGCTCTGTTGAATTACAATAATTAATATTAATGGACATATCAAATACATCACTTCCATAAAATTATACTATTGGATAGTTATTTACTTAATTATTTAAAAATATTTTAAGTTTTGGAATCAAACCTAATCAACCACAATACTAAACTAATTTATTAGAACACTTAAGTTTATAATAAAAACTTAAATTATTTTGTAAAAATCACCATAAATATTTTAATGATAACATTAGAGATTAGATTCTTGATGATATTGAAAATTAAACATAAATCAATGTAGAAACTAAATACTTATTAAAATGGCTTTATTTATAGGATGATAATACTTATTAATAATATCATCCTCTTATTATAAATATAGTATTGAATTAATAGAATGGAGAATTAAATTATCAATCTCATAAATATATTAGTTTATTATATGAAAAACTCTTGTAATCCTAATTTGAAAATGTAAAATTGTTTTTGAAAATCTATAGAGATCTAGTTTAATAATTTATGATGACTAAGAATTCTCGAAATAGAATATTACTGAAATTGCAACTTAATAAATAATTAGAATTGAATTATCCACTAATTCAAATTGAATAGGATTGTTAAAAATACTAGAATTTGGATAGTTTAGAACATATTCAATTCTATCTTAAATATTAAGGGAATTTAGAATGGCTATTATAATAAATCATAACCAAAAAGGTTATTAATCATTTACATAAAACACAAGTCTTAGAACTCATCAATCATATCATTAAACTCAATTCATGTGAATCATATTATTAATAATTATTTGATTAGATTATGGATGCTTTTGAACCTGAAGAAGTATTCTATCATGAGCTTTACTAAATCTTTCACTTTTTATTAATTGTTAAAGATTATCCTGAAATGATTTTAGTATAGTTATTTAGAATATTTGCTGATAAACATATACTCTTTGATTCTTAAGAATTTTAGACCATTGTATTATTAGTCAATTAATTTTAAGAAATTAATATATAGGATTAACATTAAACATATTAAATTTCTATTTATGATGAAATAAGAGACTATTATTTAAAAAATTCATTATCTATGACCAAGGATGTTCATTAAATTTTTATTAAATAGACAACTAATAAATTGGGTTGATGATAATATATTTTAAAGTTTATTATATTGAATTCTAATGTATACCTTTACAACTTATTTAAAAATAATCATAATTTAATTATTTTAATTATACATAAATTTATATGGACCCAGAAGCTCAAATGGATCTCAAGACTGAATCACAAGTTATTAGAGCAAATGATGATTTATCAATGTATCTGTAGACCATTTACCATCTAAACTTAAATGATTTGAAGGAATCACTTTATCAAATGAAATTATTATTGATTAATCAAAGATAAGCGTAATTTGATTTAAAATATTCACAGATTCTAGGCCCTATAATGGAATTATGGTAATATGTAATAATACATACATTAGAAATATAACTGAAATAGCCCAACAATATTTCATTTCTATTACTAATTTTAATTCTGTAGTTGCTAGTCGTATTTATTTATTCTATATTATACTTAAAACATGCTTTTATTATTGCAATATTAAAACATCTATTAATTAATACTTTTTATGGATATTCAATAGTTATTTTGTTAAAGAGATTTATACCTGATTAACAATTTCATTTAATATTTGTTGTTGAAGCATTCCTATATTCATTATTTTTATTCACAATTTACAATTATTTATGTTTAGTAATAACTTTTTATTAATATATAGTTTATAATCAACTTATTAATCATTAGCCCATTAGAAGTAAATAATATGCTTAACCTATTTGCAAATTATTAATTTTATTACACTATTTTTAAGTAACTTTCAAGTAAAATCTATAAAGTGTAATATTTTTAGGTATTAATAAAATGAAACAACCTGAATATTTGTTAATTCCTATTGGATTTTAAGTGATAATCTTTTTTGGATTATGTTTAATACGTATTGATTATTTCAATATTTTGGTTGACATATTGTTATGATATAAATATTATTTATTTAATTCATGTATTTTTTTATAATAATGAATTGATATCATATAATTGATAAATACAAAAGATTCTAAATATAGATATTTATAATAGATAAAAATATATAGTAAAATATATTATTTGTCATTAGTAATTAAATAATTTTTATTAAATGATATTTATCTTGTTTACTTATGTATTTTTTACTTGTAGAATCAATTATAATATATATTCAATTAAAACAATTTGTGATAGTGAAATAAATTATAAATATGAATCAAAGTTAATATTATTTTGTTTAATATTCAAAATAAAATTACTAATAATGAAAAAATTAGAAAATCATAAAGGTTAAATCAGCATTCGTTCTTTATTTTGTCTTAATAAATTAAAAGTAAGAACACAAGTTTTAATAATTCAAGTGATTATTCAATTTTTAATAGGAACTTTATTAACACTAATAAGTTATTTAGCATTTTAATACATTATTGATATGTACTCAAATATATCACTAGAATTTTATGTCCTATAATATTACAAAAAAACAGATATGATCACTAATTTATAAGTAAGAAGTTCTCAAGAAGTGTTACTCAGAAGTTAATCTCATCTCTTAAAGTCTGATTTTTTATATCAATTCATCTAAACTGTAGAGTTATAATATGTACAGCAGCCATTAAACTGTCTAAATTATGATGATAAATTTGATAAATACTAATATGAATAAACATTTTGTTATGGGTTTTTTGGAGACTCAACATATCCACTTACAAATAGAGATTTGTTGGCACTTAATTATTCTTCTTTTTTAACTTAAGTCTTACCAATAATGGATATGGAATTAGATTTACTATATTCTACAATTGGTGATCAAATGTACTTTTCTATTTGGCCAGGTGATCCCTTTCCAAATTACAAGCCTCATAGAAGAATATGGTATACAAACCATTTGAAGTAGATAGAAAAATAAAATTATAATTTGACATATTTCAGTGATCCTTATATTGTATGGACTTGGTTTTTATTTATGGTGACTTAAACAAGGAATATGACAAATTTAAATGGAGAATTGGATGGTGTTTTTGGAAGTGATTTAAACTTTAGTCTATTTCATACTTTATCATTGAAATAAGAAAATGTAACCTTTTCTATAATTGATACAAAAGGGTAATTTCTTTTGAGTTAATTTAATATAAGTGATGATAAATACATTTATGATACTGATTTATCGGGATATACAATGGAAGATTTTGAACAAATAAATAATTCATTGTATTAAAAAAGATTTATGAATAATTGTTCTAAGATAAACCAATTATTGAATAATGAAAAACTTTGTAGATACAATTCAGTAACCAATACTGAAGAATTAATAGTAGCAAAGTTCCTATATCCAACTGATTTGATTATGCTGATGTAATAGAATTCAAATCTTATGGTTTTAGTTAAGTGGATCTTCTTGAAAAGGAGAAGGAACTATTGATTCAGCTTTCTCAAATTAAAAACAATTTTTAAGATTTCTTTAGAATGTATATTGTAATTGGAATATCAACAGCTTTATTTTCAATACTTTTGAGTTCATTAATTATATATGTAACATTGAGTCCAATTACAAACCTTATATTGTATACTAGTTAATAGATAACAAAGGAATATGATCTTATGTAACAGTAAATCAACTAAAAGATTCATTTAAAATAAACCAAATATTCTTTAAAGACAATTCAAGAATTACACAAAGCATTTAGGAAAATGAATATAAAGTTGTTCAATCATAAGGAAGGTAGAAAAAACATTACTTGTACAGAACTTGAATAAATACAGTTTCCTTTGAAACCTATAGAGAATTTACCATTTGAGCCATCCAAAATTAAGGTATAAAAAAGTATTAAAGAAAATTAGAATTATGACTTTTAAGAAGAAGATTTATAAATGTTTTATCCATTTGAATTCTTGAAACTTCATTTAAAAAGAAAAAGACATTGGTACAATTATGTTTCAATTTGAATAACAAATTCAGTTAAATTAATTTTGATATTCTCTTTTGTGATAATTCAATATTATAAAACAATCTTTGTTGTATCATTATAAACATTTAGATAATTCTAAGCATCTACAGAATGATATCAACAATAACTATCTTTTTAAGTTGAAAGATTGAAGTTTGTATATAAAATAAGTATAATATATTCTGTTTTAACTATAATAAAATATATAAAATAAACAGAAATATTCAAATTTGAATGAGTAAGCACAAGCATAGAAGAACCTAATCAAATTCAGAAGTTGATTTAAGAAATGCTTTATGTCAATAGGATGATAAGAAACACTTCATTGAGATATTTAATCATGTATTCAATAATGTTATTTTTATTAATAGGCTTCACACATTCAACCATAAATTCCAGAAAAAGAAGTTATAATTGAAAAATTAGAAGATGATTATGCAATGTAACATCTTAAAGAGAATTGTGGTTTAACATTTGGTAATTCTAAAAAAAAATCAAATTTTGGATCTTATTAACCTAACAATCTATTTTTGATTCCTGAATAGAATGATTTATTGTCAAGTGTTGAATAAACTTAAGAATCAGGCAAAAAGTTAACTTCAGGAATTAAATTGAATGTTAATACTTAAAAAAGATAAACATCTAGTGTTGAATAAAAAAATAATAATGATCAAAAGGAAAATTTAAAAAATGAACACAATAGATAAAATTCGACATTAATTAGTTAGATTGTATGAATTATTATTAAATGTTTAGTAAGCTCAATTAAGAGATGTTACTCATCTAATGAATAGCGATAAATTAGATTTATTCAATAAAATGAGTTTTACTAAAGAACTCTAAAAGAAACCTTCTTCAGTTCTACCTGTCTAAGTTCCATTTAGTCATTAAACAACGCTGTAACCATCCTTAAATCATAATTACTCTCAATAATAATAATCTTAATCTTAACATCAATAGTCATCAACTCAACTCAATAATAATATACTATTGTAATAAAATCCTAATATTTAAAACTAATTACTAATTCATCAAAATTCTTAAAAAAATATTACCAAACATAATATAACTCCAGATAGAAAAAGAACTCCTTCAATGGCTATTAATAAACCATCAGGAATAGAAGCACCATTTCAAAAATCAGATAAATCAATTAATGAAAGTGAAAAACTTAAAAATAATTTATCAGTCTCGATTTTTAATAATCTTTTTTAATAAAATAAGAAAATTTCTATTAGTCATATTGCAAATAAACCAGATCAATAAAATGATTCTTTTAGAAAATTAGAAACATAAATGAAAAAAATTGAAAGAGAATTAATGTCTTTAAAATAGAGACAAGATTAATAAGATGAAATAAATAAAAATATTTCATAATAACTATAATAAGTTATATATGATAGTAGAAAACAAAGAGAAGTATGAATTTATTTATATCTAAGTAAGGTCATTTATCCTTAAAAAAGTTGGAATAACTTGAAATGATTACTAGGAGAAATGAGGAATCCATTATGTACTTAAGATAAACTTTGGGTGGTCATAAAAGAATAGATTCAACAACACATTAAACGTATAATATGTTATAATTATTAAGTGATTCAACTGAATTAAGTGATCAACATAGAAGATTTACTGATTTAAAGAGTTTGAACAGATATATTTGAATCAAGTATTATTTTTGTAATTAATTTCGACATAATTAAAAAAATATTGTTTTTATTGTCCATTAGTTTAAGAAATTATATCTAAGATTAAACAAATATAATTAATTTCTATAACAAATACAAATTAAACTTCATTTACTTCCAAACTTAAATAATGTTTGAGAAACTCCTTAAACTTAATCAACTTTTATCAACTTTTTAAAATCTTATCCTTAATTTAATTTCGAATAATCAAGCCTTACTCTCTAAACTTAAGGTGAAGCAGTCTATTTTGTAATATTATCATCTGCTAAATCTTTTGATTACTTTCTTAAATCATTATCATTTTCTAAAAAAGATGATTTTTATTGTCCATATTAAAACATTTAAATTTTACTCTTCAATTCCAATTCTTATTCTTTTAAATATTAGATTTCTTTTTAAGCTTGCTCCATATATATTATTTTATCTTCCTTACATTAAACTAAAGCAAGAGATAGTTCATTTATTTTAATTTCCATTTATCGTGTTTCTAGTTGAATATCTGCCTTTTTATTCCCTTATGCTAAGTGTTGATTTTATTATTACAATTCAATTACTTTCTCTTTTTCTTATTGCAATTCTTTTGTTAAAACATCTAATTGTTACTTATCTAACTAAGTCTATCAAACAAATTATACACCTTTTATTATTCCTAACGAGCATCTTCAATTATAAATAATGCGTTAATAATATCATTAGGATCAGATTCTAAACCTAATTATAAAATCTCTTCATAGTCCTCATCCAAAGCTTTTTATACTTTCACCCAATATTCTAACAATTTTTATTTTATTTTTTTGTTTTCTTCATTGTAATCTTTTTAACATTATTAATATTCTTGCATTTATTATATTTTTATTAATAAATATAAATTATACAAAAAAACATGTATCAGTTGAATCTAGATTGGTTTGACAATGAATACAGAATCACTTTTTAAATACTTTATATACTTTCTTTATTTACTGATAAAATTGAAACACAGTCTAAAATGGATCTACCTTTAAATTCATTTATCTTATTCTATTTTATTTTATTAATACTAAAATCACACTGTAATCATATATTATTATTAGTTTTCTTTATAGTATTTTATTTTGCAATAAAAAAGTTTAATTCTGCATATATCATCAATTTTTTTCTACAACTCTATTGAGATTAAATACACTTTCAGGAAATGTGATACAATGTTATTTAAAAAATTGAAATTTCTAGTAAAAGATATAAATTGACCTAAGATTTCTTCTCTGGTATATTATTTAATGGAGCAACAACATTTTCTAGGATAATTATCCTTAATTACTTTAACTTTTTATAATTAGACTCAAAAGATAATAGTTTAAAGTTTCTTTAATTTTTTGACAACTTTATAAATTGAGGTCTTACATAAAAACTAAATTGTTAATTCTTTTCATTTTTGATCTTTATCATTATATTTAATGATATACATTCAGTTTTTGAATATATTACTTTTTTTGTTATATAAACATTAGGAATTTAAAAGTCATAATGTTATTCATCAATAAAATTTAATTGTAATCTTCTAATATAATCTCTTAATTCTTCCATTTTGAGTGAATTGATATATTTAAAATTACACTTATAAATAGCATATGCTGATTTCATTTATAATAAATCTATAATACTAATATATATATCATTATAAAGTAATTTTCTTTTCAAAATGGCTTTTTTTATGATAATTTATATTCCATCCCTAGTCAAGTTATGGTATCTCTATTGTTTATTATGATAAAGCTTTCCTTATATGTAACTATTCACTTAATAATGGGATCACTTGAGGGGACTAAAATTTAAGACAGGTTAACTTTTTTTTAGAAGCAATCATATTTTTTTTATTGTGATAATATTCAAGTTACTTTTAAATTGGATCTGTTAATTGTAATTATAATTTATCCAGATATTCAAAAATCGCCTATTGATCCATTATTTACATAAAAATTAATAAAAATAAAACGATATAAATATGATTTATTTAATACTATTCAAGAAGTATTACGCATTTAAGAGATCCTGTTGAATTCTAATTCAATTTTATTTAATTTATCTTGTGTATGTAATAGGATTTAAAAACAATTCTCAATTTATGAATCATTTTTTTATATTTAAATTTATTATAATAAGTAGAATCCTCCATTTATATATTATATCATTATTAATATATTTTTGTTTTCTCATTAACAAATATTTATGATGTTTTACCTATTAGTGAATGAATCAATTATTTCTTTTATTCAATTTAGTATAAGATCGAAATTCACAGTATTATCATCAAATCTGGTAATTAGAAATTAATAAACAGTTTTCTAAAATTAACTTATCATTATTGAAGAATTTAATTAATATCTGATAATTAAATATCTATAAGTATGAAATGGGTTTTTTTTATTTGATTTGTCATATTTTATTTTTATTGTTACTTATCCAAAAAAAAGTATATTATATTTAAAAAACAAGAGTTTTATAGATATATGTAAAATAGACCATAAAAAATAATCATAATTAAGATTGGCTATGAACACTATACTCTCTTTTTCTCTTAAGACTTAAATCTTATTGTGTTCTCATAGTATATAATTGATCATGGAGACTACTAAGATTTTTCTATTTTTATGTAGTTTCTTCATTTTTCTCTTTGATATTTTTAATTAATTGATGTTAATATTTGAGTAGTCTTTCAAATGTTTCACGTTAAGAATTTCTTCTGATATAATCAATTTATAATAATTGTTATCTTACTTTAAGTAAGGAGGAAAATGAATTTTATCCTTTTGAACGATCAAGGTTTTATCTACTCTATAATAACTGTTAGACTTATTTAATTCTTTATTGACTATTTTTTTCTTCATTCATTTGTAGATTTTATTAGATCTATTAACATTATTAAATAATTTATTTTTCTTTCTCTTAACTTTATCTTAAATCTTTGTATTAGACAGCTAATTGTTATTTTTGTGATGATTTGAAGGCTGATAAAAATTCATTTTCAAAAATTCTGCCATCATTATCTTTATCTAGAAATCTAAAGAAAGCTGAGATGTAGTCGTTAGATAAATTTGTGCATTTTTTTAATGTTCTGTGTGTAATATAACCTTTACCAAATTAATCTATCTAATTAAACAATTCAGTAGGATTGAAATTACTATCTTCTTTGAGTATTTAAACTTTACTAAAATCTATGGAAAACACAAAGAATTTACTTAAAATTAATTGCCTCCTATTACAATAATTTAATAAGGACTTCTCTAACATGGTTGTTGTTATTTAACTTCAAAGAATTAATAAAACTAAATAGTAAAAAAGGAAGAATACTCTGCATATGTAAATCTTGCTTCAGAATTAGAATTAAATTGGCTAATCAGATGTTTAATTTCCTCATCATTAAGTGAAATGAATCTCTTGATATCGGATTGATCAATATCATGTCCATTAGATGATAACATTTGGAATGCCATATGAGGATCAACAAAGAGTGATTTAATCTATTCTGAGTTTATTTGGCATTCTGCTATTATAGTTATTAAATGGTTTAACATATTAAAATTTATTAATAAAATGGATTAGAATAATAGTTTATAACCTGGTTTGATTATTGATCAAAGATTCAAATTGTTAAAGAAAATTGGTAGTGGAAGTTTTGGAATAGTTTATTTAACATTTGATATGGATGAAAAAGAATATTGTGCAACTAAATTTGAAAATCGTAATTTATAAATGAGAATGATGAATAGAGAAATTTTAATATTGAAACAATTGAAAGGAATTAATGGTATTTTATTTTGCTTTTATAAAATTTATTTTAGGTTTTCCAGATTTAATACATAATGGAAAAGATCGATAATACTCATATTATATGAGTACATTATTAGGTGACAATCTTGAAGTTTTATTAAAGAAATGTGGAGGTAAGTTTTCCCTTCAAACTACATTATAATTGGCAATTCAACTTATTGATCGTTTGGAAGGTTGTGTATAATATTTAATATTAAGTATTTCATAGCATGAATTTTATACATCGTGACATCAAACCAGAAAATTTTCTTATATCTAGAGAAGATACATCCTTAGTTTATTTGATTGATTTTGGTTTATCTAAATATTATAGAGTAGCAGATGGAAGACATATTGAATTTTCTTAAAAAACAGGAGTTATAGGAACTGCTCGTTATGCAAGCATTAATACATTATAATGTATGAATAATTTAATTATTTAGGGATGGAACAATCAAGAAGAGATGATTTAGAAAGTTTAGGTTATATGTTAATTTATTTGGTTAAAGGAGAATTACCATGGTCTAATGTCAAGGCTATGGATAAAGAAGATAAGTATGATCAAATACTATAAGTTAAAATGGGAATTCCACTCATTTCACTTTGTTTCAATTTACCAAAAGTATTATTCATTTGATTAATATTTTCAAGTGTTTTATACATTACTTTTAGCATGTGAAATCATTATTGTTTTAACAATAGCCAAATTATTCTCATTTGAGAAATCTATTTGATAATTAACTTAAAGATTATGAACATTAACTTTATGATTGGGAATTGAAATAAATGGAAATGTAAGATATTCTCATTGATCCTGATTCTATTCCCAATATTAGATTATAAACTGAAATTGATTTAGTTCCACCTGTTGATGAAGAAGGTGAAGTATTTCATTTAAAATAAGAGAATCAACATAATGTTAAATTTATGAAATAATTACATGAAAAATATTTTGATCAAAATACTTATAAATAATAGGAAGAATTTTAATAGTAAAAAAATATATCTAATGAACCTAGGAGTTAAGCTACAAGCAAATAAAATAATTATTAAATTAGCAATCATACTTTAATTTAAGTTGAATCATAACCATAAATACATAACAATCCTAATTAGTTTAATAAAAGAAAAGATTCGAAATCTTATACTTCCTTTAAACAAAGTTAAGAACATAAAGAAAATAGAAAATTTCGATAATCTAATGATGATTACGATTTGGATATGGTTAATGATGATGGGCCTAATATAGACTTAAAAAATCTCGAAGTCAATTACTTTTTAAAATGATTACTGGTATTTACTTAATATTATCCTAAGATTAATCTTCCTAATCGTGATTGATATGATAACAATATTTAACTTATAATTAAGTAATATTTATTATAATTTATAACTGTAATTATAAAATATTAAAAGAATAAGAATAATATATTTATTTATAAAGTATATATATAAATGATATTATGATATTATGATATATAATTGTGATTGTTAAGATAATTAATTTTACTAATATAAAATATATAAGCATATTTATATCTACTCAGTATCAAGAAAAAAATTATTAAAAGTTCTAAATAAAATTAACATCATAAATTGGCATTTATTTTGGAGAATCTGATTTTAATCTAACTAATATAATTAATTAAATAGTATTACTTAAATGTGGTAATTATGAGTTTTATCCTTGTAAAATATCATTTTGAATAATGAATTAATTCTTATTCTAATCAACTATAAATTTATTGAATCTCTATTTTATCTGTCTTGATGCTGTGTTAGAGAATAACTTTCCTTAGTTTTAGATAGATTTAGGCAAATTAGGTAAACAAGTTACTACCTACTTAGACTAAGTTTCTTCATTTAATTTTTTAATAATCCAATTCCTTCCTTTACAAGGTGTATCTTATTTATTCTTTTTACTTTATTATGTATGAGTCACATTAGATTTGGATGGATTGACTATCTATATTATTTCAACATGTCTATACTCTATTCATTTTGTGTTTTCATTTTTTGTTTTCGATCTGAAACTTAAATGGCTGGTGATATTCTTTACTCTTTTTCCTATTTTGGTTTAACATCATCCACCACAAATTCTATCAAACTTATAGGCTCACACAATTCTGCTACATATAGTTGACTCTAAAAGAATAAACTGTCTTACATTTACATTATATTTATTTATTATATTTATATATTGACTCATTTCATAGGTATTTTAACATTCTTTTCTGCCATAACATGTTTACAAAGGAATGCAATTGTTCTTCTATCCTTCTTTCTTTTCAATTCTCTTTCATATAAATCTTTATATCTAGATGGTCTAGGAATTTCATATAATCTTGTATCTTAAAATAACCATTATTTATCATGTTTTCTATCTAATCAAATACATCTCAATATTACTATGATCTGAAATTATTCTTTCAAAATTCATCCACTATTCCTCAAAAGTTTTTCCATGAATGATATAACCTGTTTAAACAAGTTCCACTAATTTCAAATTGGCTCTTGCAATACCTTTAATTACACTCATAATTAATTATAAATAATACTCTTAAAAATTGTTATAGATTTTTCATATTACAAAATTGTTTTATATCAAACTCATAAGAGTTATGTAGAACTAATTTATTACAAATAATTGATGTCTAAAATTAAAGCTATTTTTATGTATATAAATTTAATGTTAAAAATCAATTTTAAGGAGACTACATAAAAAAGGAACAATTTGAATCTATTACCATAGAAATCAATATTTTCTGAGTTGAAATATTGTCAAACTTGGCATTCTAGGTCATTTGAGTTACCATCAAATTCCATGCTCTAATCTAATCAACAATATATTAGATAATTACCAAAACTTAAAACTAATTTCAATATAACAAATACTTCATACCTTCTATAGTCGGAAAGAAGATCGTGTAGATATGAGAAAGTTGATATTGCTGATGTAGTTACAACTACTATCCTTGAGACTCCAGTCATAAATAGTATATTTAGAAGAGTTAGTCAATATGAATTTATTGGTTCAAAATAAAAAAGACTTAATAATCTGATTCCTTCAATTTAAGTTTTTCAACATTAAAAAGATGCAGCAATTGAAAAGAAAAAGAAAATGAATAGATTAAAAATGCAATAAAGTATGATTAATAACTAATTAGAATTTTCTCAAAGATCTAATCACAAAAAACACTATCGTCATTATATAAGTAGAAGTGGAAGATTACCAACAATTCTAAAAATTACTCATAAAAGAGCTAAAACTAATTGTGATATAAAATATGATGGCCCTATCATTAAATTAGAACCAGATCTAGAGAGAAAAATCAATTTGTTACTCTAAAGAAATAGAATTACTCATCGTATCTTAAGACGAAGAACCTTTATACAAGAACCAAAAAATAGTGGTTTTGTATCAAAAGATAAATTATTGAAAGATCATGAGATAATGGATAAGAAATTTGTAATAATTTATAATCTAATTAAATTAGGATTAATTTGATTCTTCTTGTGAATCTTCTCCTGCTGCCATATCTAAAGTTTAATTTAAAAAGACATAATTTAGTAAATTATAATTAATTAACTCTGGGAATCATTAAATCCTTACTCCAAGATTACATCATGAATAAAATAATAATATTTTTACAAGAAAATCATCTCATTCTGTAATTGCATAATATGTCATTGAAAAAACTAAAAAAATTAAAAATATATTTGAATTAAAATTACCAGATATAATTCAACCTAATTTAAATGAACTTAATTAATATTTTCTTGCTTAAAAAAAAAGTGTTGAAATTAGTAAGACAACATAATAGTTAATTCAATCTAAATCTTAAGATAATTTGACTAATTAAATTAGATTAAATAGTAGATAGAGTTAGTTTATTAATAAATAACTAAAAATAATCAAATAAGATTCATAAATATGTAATTCAATAAGAATTAAAACATTACCTAGTGACACAACAATCTCTAGAAATAAAATAAATTTATAATAAAAATTATGGCCTTATTTTTAAAAATTAAAATGAAATTTAATTTTGTTTATATTTTGATTAATAATGAATTGATTGTATTCCATAATTATTCATACTCAATATTTAAATAATTAAAGATTTATTCCAAATTTACAAAATTGCACATTTAAAAACAAAATTATTCTTTTATTAATACAAATTTTCTATTAAAAGGACTCTTAAAGTAAACAAGAATATTGTTAAATTAAGAGAGACAGATTACAATATCGAAATTTTGAAAATGATTTAAAAAATTCATAATATAATAAAGTATTATCCTTTCAAGTTTAATTATCAAGAGGTGAGCAGATTGATTAAAATTTAATTATAAACTTGTGAATAAAATCTCAAAGAATCTTTATTGTATTACATCAAAATTAGATTAGTTTATAATTATTGATTACATCTTATTAATTGTAAATAATCAATAACTTCTAAAATTACATAACATTAACTTTTTATACATACATAAGAAATTAATAAGGAGGTTAACAATCACACTTATTATTATCTTAAATTTTTGCTTAATAACTATATTTCTAAATAATTAGATAAAATGAATAAGTTATAAAATATTGTTAATTACTAAAAATGCTTGATGACACATATGCTGAAATTTGTTTTAATCACAAAAGGTAAAAAAAACACACAACTCCTAAACAAGCAACAACATTTAAATCAAAACAGGATGTTTAATTGTTTGTAGATCAAATACAAGCCTAAGTAAAATTACCACCATTGGAGCATGAATTCTATTTAAATTAATTTCGCTCTCCAAGTCTTTCAAAGCAACACTAATATTAATGCTCTAAAAGTGTTTTGGTGAAAAAATAAACCAAAAATAGCAGACTAAATAGTCTGATATCTGATATTAGTATACTTGAAGAAGGCGTTCTGAAAACATTTTAACAAATTCAAGATTCATTTTCTAAAGAAAAAAATAGAGTATAAGAATAAGAATCAAGGTTTGCTCTGTTACTAGACAATTTAGAATAAAAAAATCATATAACAAATACAAATTGGAAAACCTTAATTAAACATCACTTTAAGAACCTTAATGAGTATATAGATTTTGCAACTAAAGATATTAAAGAGGAAAGAAGCTTTGTTTATTCTCATTAAATATCTGCTAGAAATCACTATATGTTTGTTGATAATGAAATTAGAAGAAATTTTATTAGAAAAAGGTAAACCAGAATATGATTGAAAATATTTTAATTGATTTCATAGTCATTTATAATTTATTATATGGTTTGAATCTATGATATTTAGATTAATGAATAATTCTTCAAAATAATAATTAATTCTTTATTACATCTTGATAATCTTTAAAAAATTAAGAAAAAATATTAGGAATATTATTTATTAACTTTGACTTTATATAAAAAGAATAAATAATTAATGAGATCTCAAAGTGATAATTCTAAAAAGAATAATTCTGAATTAATATCTAAGACTAACTTTCTTTATACAAGAGCTTTAATGTGGCCGTAATTGATGGATATTGATTAAAAGATTAGTCATCCAATTTAAAGTGTTAAATTGAATTAATAAAATTAAAGAGTAATAAAGTATAATAAAATATTATCAGATTTGATGTTATCAGGACTAGAGGAAATTTGCTTGATTCAAATCTGAAAACCTAACTTGAATAATTGCTAACATATTATGTGATTTCTAATCATATAACTTATAAATAAGGATTGCATGAAATTGCAGCTCCATTTATAATATTTATTAAGGCAGGTTTAGATATATCAGTTATCTATTCTATGTTCAATGAATTCATTAGAAGATATATGACTAATTTTTTTGATGATGATTATTCAGGAATTTAATCAATATTATCTGTTTACAATTTATTATTGAAATACCATGATATGGAACTATACAATAGATTAACTTTACATGATATATCACCTCAATTATATGCCATACCATGGTTCATTACTTTTGGTATTAATAAGGCTTCTTTTCCAATTTCATAAATGATAATAGAAAACACTATTCTTATTAATGATAGATATTTCATATTTAGTTTTAATATTGCATTAGTTTTATATAAAAAAAAGGAGATCTTAAACAATAAAGCTGATAATTTACCATACTTTATGTCTAAGATATTTTTGGATGATGAAAAAATTTATTATGAGATTATTAGAATAGCTATAAAAATCCATACATATACACCAAAATAATTTTGGATTTATTTGGACTCTTTAAATCTATTTAATCATCATGCCAAACCAATATTTTTAGAATAAGAAAAACAACAATTATTAGAGTTAATTCAAATATCACCTTATGAAGTTTAAGACATGATTAATTAACATATTTTAATAACAGAGAAATGGGAAATATAAGATATAAATCATCCTCAAGTATAAAAGATTAAATAAATATTCAGTAAATAAATTTATAATCCTTAATAACCTGTTTTAATTTTTGATTTTCTACCTGATGAATTAAAAGATAAGATCTCTTAAAATACATTAGTTCATATTGTAGATTTATCTAGACAAAATTTACCAAAAATATTATAACAGTTATTCAATTTTAAAATGACAAATAAGTTGTGGATTTGTTTATTTACAAGCAATAATATTGAACATTTATGTAATAGTTCTCTTTTAAGTTAGTTAGTCCTATTTACATAGCATTACAAGAGGCAAATACCAAATACATTTGTAAATGTGACAAGAATCAATTTATTGAGTTATATGACTTATAAAGTTGAAAATATACATATTATTTAATTATGAACTTCAAATAATTCAAATTCTCATTGAACATATTGAAAAGATTCTAATTAATTTAATCTTGCAATTTAAGTTGTAGAGAGATTTAAATTTAGTAGATAAGTTTATAATAACAAGAATGAAATAACTATATTAACAAGGAGATTTGCATTTGCTCCTGTGATAGCATCCACTTCATTAAATTTAATTCAAATGGGCTTCTCTTAATCCGAGTATGCAACCATTGAGGCAGTATTCACTACGTCTTGGATATTGAGTACATTATTAGTTTCTAAATACTTATAAAGAGGGAAAGAGATGACTTGGTATAGGAGCTCATTTTGTTTAGGTGATCAGTTTTATCAAGATGGGAGGATACAATATGTTTACATAGATTCTTAGTTTATATTATAATATTGATATGAATTCAATAATTCATTTATCTCATGCACATTATATGGATTGATTTACTTTACTATATAAAAGACAAGTTATTAAAGTTATAATTGTAAACATTCCATCTATATTAAAACTAGTTTTGACTTAAAATCTTGGAAGGCTATGTGATTATAAATATTAATATTAATTAAAAAAAATGAGTAATTTATTTTTCATTCTTAATTTGTTGAATTAGAATAAGATTGTTTAAAATCATATAAACATAATAATTGAATACCTTAAAAATTAAAGTATAAATTGTAGATATAAGCGTAAATAAAAATATTATTTATTTTATGAATCAAGAATAAATAACTATTTGTTTTTTGGATGGGAAGGAGGCAAAATTTACTAAAGAATATACTGCTATCATGGATGAGCTATCTTAGGGAACCAATCAAAAATGGATTTTATTTGATTATTATAGTTCAGATATATAAATTAAGGAAACAACTAATTTACAATATTATTCAAAATTGAGAGCTATAAATGTGGAATAGATTGTAAATTATTTCAAAGAATATACATAAATAGAAATAATTAAAAAAAAATATCCTATAGTTAAGAGCTAATTGAAAGAATATTAAAAAAAGGCAGAGTAATATGAAAAATATGAGAAAGTATAGGTAAGCTAAGCTGTTTAAGGTTTTGATTTATAGTAAAAATGCGGTGAACAAGAAAAACAAATAGAAATACTTAATGAAAAAATAAAAGTTTTGGAAGAATAAATACAAAAGGATAAAAAATTATAAAAAGAAATGACAGAAGAAAATGAACGAAAAATTAAGCTTCTAATAGTAGGGGAGAATGATAATCTGAAATTAATCTCAAAAAATAATGAGTAATCGAATAGACTACAATCATTATAATAAGAAAATTAACAATTATCATAAGAAATGCAAGTATTATAAGAAAATTTTACTTAGAAATCGTAATAACTAGAATAATAAACCATAATATTAGATTAGTATATATAATAATCAAGTCAACAGATCAATGAATTAACAAATTAAATACCAAACTAATAATCATAATAATTATAGACCCCATAAACAGATGAACAAAATTAGGAATTTGCTTAATAATCTCAGGGTAATCAAATTAAATTTCTTGAAGATTTCGTTAAAAAGAAATGTGATGACGAGGAGAGACTAAAACCTGTTACAATTAATGGAAGTGAATCTATAATTTTTCATAAAGTGGAAGTATTTTAAATAACATTAATTAACGACTAACCTACTGAACAAATGCTTTATTTCATTAGGTAAGATCGCTTCTTTGAAAAACAATTACCTGAAATCTATTATGAAGATTTTAGTAAATAAAATTAATTAAAGATATGTGTTGACGATAAAACATTAGATATTGAAAAGGTAGGGGTAGGTAAATTCCACAAATCTAAGTATGAAGCGTTAAATGTCATTTTTAATTTATTATTAGTAGAGAGATATGTAAAATTATTTGCGGAATATTTTAAAAAAGAAAAATAATTAGAAATATGGAATTTAAAAATCCCGAGATAATTCCTAATCAAGGATAGATTAGGGAATTATTATACTTATTAAGAATGCTTCAAAAATACTAAAGATTTTACACCTTTTAAAAATTCTCAATCTGTTGATCAATATATTTCCACTTTTTTTTCATTTTTTTACTATTCAACTAATTAAAATTTTGCTTTAGCAAATTGCAAATTAACAGAATAAATGAATGATCAACAAAAAGAAATTGTAATATCAAGTATTGTAATACATTCAAAATTCAAGAAAGGGTATTCTTAATTAGACGAAGGAATGGATAAAATTACAGAATTTGAAAATATGTAATTGTAAGGCCCACCAGGAATTACTTAAATATATTGGTCTGATGAATTAAAGAAAAAAGCTCAAAAAACTTGGAATGATCAGTTTAATTGAATAGCATATAAAAATTTAATATTTATTGATTCACATCTTCTTTCATTAAATATTAATATTTTTAAATTATATGTAATTATATGTAATTCTAATTAATTCAAATTATTAGAAACTTCCTTTCATGTCAAGACAATACTAATTAAGAAAAAACTAAAAGTAAAAGAAGACATATTGAAATTATTAGCTAATGATGAAGATTAGAGTTATTTATTCTACATAGTTAAATTTGATTGTTCATAATCATAATCTTAGTCTTCTCCTTACGATTGACTGTATTTAGATAAATAGGATCATTAAGTTTTGGAAGTTGAGTAAATGAGTAAGTAAGACAGAATAATGTGTTGAAATGATATATTTAGATTATGAAATAATATAAATATAAGTAGTTTATGAGATTTAGATATCATTTACAATTCTTTTCAATTTTCGATTTCATTAAAATTGCTTGAAGATAGAATTTGAATGAATGTTTAATTTATGTAGAAATAATAACAATTGTAACATATTTAAAAAATTAAATGCTCTTTACTAAACTATTGGATATTTCATATCTAAATTGATGGAATACAATAATCAAAAATAAGATATATTGTAAATGTAGTAAATGATAATATAAAAGTAGATAATAATTTTAATTATTTATTAATTAATACTGATAAATGATTATTATATTGTATTTTTCTTCTTAAAAGGTTGCACAAAACTTAAAATATGAAGTATATAAAGTTGAATATTTAGAAATAATTATCATATAGTAGTTAGAATTTTACTAAATTCGTCTTCTGATATTTTTCCATCTTTATTTAGATCACAATCATTTAAAAATTATTCCCAAATTTCAGGTTCTAAGAATCCCATAGCTTCTTCTAGTTCTTCCTTTGATATATATCCATCTCCATTCTAGAATTATTAAAATAAATACAATATCAAGCATTCGAAATGCTTATCTAATTCTTTCAATAGAAACTAATTTTTCTACTCTCATTGCTCCCATAATAAATTCTGAATAATCAATAAGATTCGAATGATTTAGATCTAAAGTATCTAAAATTTAATTCACTTTTTCTTCAGCTTAATCTTTATTCCTTAATAATACTCTATAGCCAGCTATTAATTCTTGTTTACTTAAGTTCCCATCATGATTTTTGTCCAATGCATTAAATGTTGCTTTGAGTTCACTTATCTCTTAACTTTGTAATGTTTAACTCACCATATATGTCATTACTGCTTTCTTAAAGTTACTTTATACCTGAAAATAAAATGGATTTATTAACCTAAAACTTTTCAATGTTACTAAGTAGTTATAAAGAAATTATTTCTTATTTGGCATTTTTTTAAATCCAACTATGGTTCAAAGCTTGTTAAGCAGAATACCTTTTAGAAATATCTAAGTTCAACATTTTACTAATTAAATCAATAGCCTCACTTGATACAGTAGACCAATCAATTCTATCAAAAATTAACTTTCCAGCTTAGACCTTAGCTAAAGTCTCCTTATCAGTTTTTCCAGCAAATGGAGGATATCCACATAAAAATATATACAGAATCACTCCACATGACCAAATATCTACTTTTTCATTATATTTTTGATTTAAAACTTCAGGAGCAATATAGTAAGGAGTTCCTAATCTTTTTTTCATATCAAAATTTTGAGTAAAATATCGAGAAGTTCCAAAGTCAATTATTTTAATTTCTTCTCCTTATCCACTCAATAGAATGTTTTCTGGTTTTAAATCTCTAATTAAAATTTTAATCTATATTATTACCTATGAACAATTTATTTTTCATGACAATAACTAACTGCTTATAAAATTTATTTTATATAGTCTGCTGCCATTCGTTCACTAAAAATTTAAAGCTTTTTTATTCTTTCAAATAACTCTCCTCCTGGAAAATATCTTAAATAGTTTATAAAAGTACTCTGTAACAACTATATATTGATCATCTTCTTGAAAACATTCAAAAACACGTACAATATTTGGATGATCTAAAGATTTAAGGATATTCAACTCTGATAACATTCTTTATTAATCTTCAAATAATAAGGAATCCTTTTTTATTTATTTAAGTGCTCTCAATATACCAGTCTTATTATGTTTACCTAACCATACACATCCATAGCTTCCCTAACCTAATTTCTTCATAATACTATATTATTCATTCCATTCTCCTTGTTTCATTGTGATAAAATTATCATAACTTATTTTAACTGATTTCCTTGCTGTTGTTGGTAATTAAATGGTCTTCTTCATTTTTGTCTAATAAGTAACTTATGTGAAATCAAGTTCTGATTTAGAAACTGCACTTAAAGTTGTATATTTTTGCATTGGTAAAATTAAGTCATCATCATCCTAAAAGGAATCCCAATTATCAATAGATTTCATCACAGGAGTCAATATCTGACTATGCTTTTATAACTATGATTGATTCATTTCATGATGATTACAACAACTATTACCCATTTATGTGAATTAATAATTTATAATAATAACCTTATTCAATTAACATTAACCACGAAAATCATTTATGTTATTCATGCATTTATATTTAGATTACAACTAAAAATGAATTAATTGATTTGTCTTTTAAAACATTTAATTTGTTATCAAATAGATATCCTTATGTCAAAACAAATCCAAATAGCTTTATCCCAAATTTAGCCAAATCAAGCTTACAAGGAATTATTGATATTCAGCATATTTAATTGTTAATATTATTATCTCATCTAACCTTTATGTAACCATAATGGTAACTTTAATAGTAGTAATGGATTATCTTAGTATTCACTTATTTTTATTGAATATATTAATAAAATTTTAATTTTAAATATATTTGGTTCACTGAAAAAATTTGTGAATCGAAATTAATATAAAATAAGATATAGTTTTTGGATAACAATTTTTAAATTTAGTTAAGGCTATTTCTAAATTTGAAATATTAATTGCTCTATAGAATAAATTTAAATAAAAATAAATATTATTTTAATTTATTTTTAATTATAATTAATAATTTATAATAAATATAAAAATCATCATCAATGTTTTTTAGAAAACAAGTTCTTAAAAATATGATACCTCATTTATAATTTTTGTAATCAAGTGTAATTTTAACAAATAACTTAATTATATACAGATACTCCTAATTATACTTATTTAATTAGACTATATAAAATAATGTTTAAAGCTTCTTTAATTCTTTTTTATATATGACATTAAATTTTATGTAGTATTTTATTAGTTCACTTCTAAATTACTCCCGAAACAGATACAATTATTTAAATCAATATCAAATAATTAATATCATGATGTATTTATTCGGCCATTAAAACCCTATGATTTTAAAAAATAATTTCTTGTTTATAAAGGAAAATTTATGACGAAGAAAGAATAGATTTATAGAAACTTTTTATGTAGAAATTGGAGAATTAGCAATTAGATTTGTTGTTTCCACATCATTGTTACTCTGTTTAGTGTTATTATATTTGTAGCTAGCAATTTAATATTCATGTACATTGTTACAGAAGAATTAATGACTATTACTTAAGAAATATTTCAGAAAGAAACTTAAAATCAGTTGAATATGTTGAGTTACTTAGAAAAAACTTCAACTAGAGATGTCTTTGAAGATAGTACAAGATAGCTTTTATCTATTAATTAGTTATATTAAATGATAGATAAGGATTTTCACATTGAGATGCCTTATGATTGCTTAAATAATTAATAATACAATGATTCATATGCATATTTCTTTTCCTTTTGCTATGGATTTTGTAATTTGACAAATGGATTAAATGTTAGTAAATATGAGAATATATTAAAATTAACCTCTTTGTTAACTGAAACATTAAGAATTTATGATCTTTAATTATTAACCCTGATGGCTCATGTAGGAGAAGAATAGTTTTTTACATAAAATAGAGGATATGCACTTTAAAATTATTACCCTCATACTAGGTAATGGTATCGAGATCATATTGCTCAAATGGGAACAGGAAAAAAGATAATAGTTAGTGATCCTTATGTTTCATGGATAGATGTTGTTTTTATTTCATAAACAACAAATTTATCTAGTACATAATTTGAAGGATTGATAGGATAAGACTTAGATTTTGCAAGAATGCCAAAGATTTAAACAAATACTTCATAGTATTATTTAGTAGATCATAGTGGTAACATTGTAATTAGTGATCTTTATGCTAATGGTGTTAAGGTATTAATAAAAATGTACAATTAAAGTTTAACAGGATTTAATGAAACTGATTGGAATAATTTAATAAAAAAGGATGAAAATATATTTTATTTATTCAATAGTGTTTATTAGAAAAATATCATAGTATTAAGAACAAAATTGACTGAATTAAATTATTTCTTATTTGTAATTTATGATGAAAGTTAATATTTAAAATAACAAATAGAAATTTACAATAAGTAAGTTGGGTTTCAAAATTACTCTATTAATTTCTGCTTAAAATTATTGGGAACATTTTTTATATTTTCTTTATTAGTTTAGATATTGATTGTTAATTGTTTAATGAAAGATTTAAAATAATTAGAAAAGATGGCTACTAAGAAAGTCGTCTATTTTTATAAGAGTATAACTTAGTTTCGTGAATAAAAATTCACTTCTTCTATATCTCGATTGTATAATGCATATATGAATTTGGTAAACAACTTTGATTCATAAGGACATCTAAGGAAGAGTGAATTATGTTCAAAAATTCAATCCATAGGGTTTCCATAAAAGTATAGTAAGTTGAAATGTTAAATCTACTCAGATGGGATTCCAAGAAAATAAAATTTCAACTTAAATTAATTACTTTAATACTTTATGTATTTTAAAACTAAAATCACTTTTTGAAATTTATATATATTTAATATTATAGATGGTATTTTGATAAAAATATAATTGTTGTATTAATTAGAATTTATATTTTAATGTTTGGTAAAGTGAAAAAGAATAAAAATGCGATCTAGTAAATAATTAGTAAAAAGAATAAGAAAGAATTGAAAGCATAGAGGAAATGGGAAGAAGATGAAGAACGCATAAAAGGTTTGATAATTTAAGTATTAAGGATCAAAATTTAGATTATTAAATGAATATATGTATACAGTGAATAGTGGTGATGCATTAAAACATTTCAAGTAACATCCTGATGAATTCAAAATTTATCATACAGGATATGCATAACAAATAGAGAAGTGGCCAGAGAGTCCTGTTGGCAATATAATTAAATTATTGAAAGAGAGTGAATAATTTTAGAATAAAAAATTGTAAGAATAATGTTAATTTGAAATAGAGTTGTATGTGATTTGGGTTGTGGTTAAGGTGAGATACAGGAGCATTTTGAGAAGGATAAGAGATTGAGTAAGTTGATAAGTGTGAAAAGTTTTGATTTAGTTGCAATAAAACCATATATAATAGAGACAGATATTTCTAATTTGCCAATGGATGATTGTAGCTGTGATGTTGCTATTTTTTCATTGTCTTTGATGGGAGTAAATTACTTGGATTATTTGGGGGAAGCATTTCGAGTTTTAAAGAAGGGTGGACATTTAATAATAGCTGAAGTGAAAAGCAGAATGAATACAATAGATAATTTTGTAAATTTAGTTACAGGGATGGGTTTGAAGATATTAAAAAGGGTAATATGATTAAATTAAATAAGTTAGGATGAACATAATAGTCATTTTGTATTATTTGTATTTGAAAAGATGATGGATATTTGTTAATTTAATGGTCCATTAAATTAGAAGCGAGTATATCAAATATTGGGACAAAAAGATCCAAATTTGAAGGATTGGTAATCATTGGGATAGTAGGTATTACAGCCTTGTGTTTATAAAAAGAGATGATTGATTTAAATTTTAAATTTTAAATTTTAAATTAGATACATATTTTAATAATATTATGTATTAAAATAATACGCATCTAATTAATATTGAAAAATTTAAATAGTACTATAGAATGATTCAAATCAGGATATTTTTTGAAGAATCATCATTATTAAAAGAGAAGAGTGAAGATGTAAAAATACCCAAGCTTGAATCCAATTTAGGAGTTTGATAGAAGTATAACAATTTCAAATTTTGAATTGAGTCATTTGGAATATAAAAATGTGGAAGGAAAGGTAAGTTAATGTGTTTAAATTATAGAATTTGTTTGAGAGAGTGAAAGGATTTTAGAATTTCGTGGGACCTTTAAGAAAATAGAAAATATTTCTTTATGAGAAAAGAAATATGTCTCCACCTGCTCAGGAATGTTATGGTATAAAATAAATTTAAAAATAGGCATGGATGATTATGGAGATATATTTTATGGAATCAACTTTGCATCTGCTGATTATTTAGGATTATGTACAAATGAATAAGCAAAAGTAATTGATATTTAATAATATTTAAGGAAGCAGCTGCAACAGCTGCATAAGAGTATTCAGTGAATTCTTGTGGAGCACCTTTAGCATTTGGTGCCTCTAAATATTATATGTAATTAAAAGAAGAGTTGAAGGATTATTGGGGAATGAAAGAGGTTTTACTTTACAGTGCAGGATGGTTAGCAGGATTTGGTATAATCAAAGGATTGATAAGGTATTTATATTGTATCATAAATAGACCTTATGATTTTGTGGTAATGGATGAATTATGTCATAATTGTCTAACAGAAGGTGCTTTTGCAGCAACGAAGAATGTATCAAGAGTTCCACATTTGAATTTGGAAGCAATGGAAAAAAAAATATTAGAAATTAGAACTGCTAATCCTGATGTTTGTATTCTTGTAGTTACTGAGGGTTTGTTTAGTATGGATAGTGATTATACAGATTTGGTAGTTTTATAAAAATTGACTTTGAAATATGAGGCTTTTTTGTTGATTGATTGTGCTCATGATTTTGGATGTATGGGCAAGACTGGTATTGAATTAAAGTTATATAAATAGGTAAGGGAGTGTTTGAATTATAAGGTTTATAAGATTTTTCTAATGTTTTATTAATGTCTGGAGGATCAAAATGTTTGTCTACAAATGTTGGTTGGGTTGCTTGTAATTCATTTGAAGTGATAGATTATCTTAAATTCTTTTCATCAGCATATATGTTTACTAACTCAGTAAATCCAGTTTAATGTGCTACTGCTCTGGCTCAATTAAGAATACTTAATAGTGAAGTTGGAAATAGATTGAGAATTAAAGTAATGGAGAATTATCATTATATGAAAAAAGAACTTAATGCAAGAGGTTATCAGATTATAGGATATCCATGTCCAATTCTACCTTTATTAATTGGAAATGAATTTGTGTGTAGAGTAGTTACAAGATTAATGATTGATGAAGGAATTCATTGTAATGGAATTGAATATCCTATAGTAAAACTGGGATAGGCAAGATTGAGAATCAATTTGTAACCATAACATACTAAAGAGTATAACTTTCTTATATTTATTATAGACATATGGACACATTCATTGAAACTTTTCATTTCTGTTTCAATAAAGCTAATAAAATTGTATCAGAATCTTTGGAAAAATATCAATTAGCTTAGGCACAATAGGAATAGTCATAACAACGAAAAGAAAATTAGAATCAAGTTAATTTTACAGATAATAGAATGGAACTCAAAAAACCAAATTTATGAATTATTATTTATCATATTATATATAAATAATTTATGTTTACTGTCATCAACTCAAAGTTGGGACTTAGAAGAGGAGGAATGTAAACTGTGACATCAGCTTCGATGTCAGAAATTAGGAGAGTATATAAATGAGAAATATTATTTAGTAAAGATAAACAGAATTTAGAAAGAAAATTAAAGAAACTAGAACTAATGATTTTAGAAAGAGACCTTTAGGTTAATTTGAATTATATACACTTAATGACAAATTAGAAAACTCTTCTGATGAAGATGAATTTCAAAAATAGAAGAAATAAATTGAGTAATTAGAACTGCCTTTTGAATCCTTATCAAGTACTCTCAGAACTACTAAACCAGTGTTCATTGAAAAAAAGAACTATAAGTAATTCAGTAATTAAAGATAAGGTAGGCGATTGTTCAAAAAGTGAAATCTAAAATACAGAGTTTTCTAAAAACCAAAGATAATAATAAAAATGCAATACAAAATCAAAATGATAACTGGGTATTTCATGCAGATGGTTATGGTAAATTAATGTGGGATACCTTTTGTATGTTATTGATTTTTTATGAAATCTTAAGTATACCCTTTAAATTAAGTTTCGATGTTGAAATAAATGCCACATTAGATTAAATAATAGATATCATGTTCATGTCTGATATCATTATTACTTTCAATACTAGTATCTATAGAAAAGGAATACCCATCTATAGTAGAAAACAAATAGTTCTTAATTACATTAAACTTTGGTTTTGGATTGACTTAGCAGCTTCATTTCCCTATGATTCCATAATCACTGCTTCTACAGGAATTAGTGAAGATGAGAGTTAATAAACTACAACAACTTCTTCTCAAGATGCTACAAAATATACATAAACTTTATCCTTACTAAGACTTGTTAGATTTATGAGATTTATCAAAATCATACGTTTGTTAAGATTAGCAAAATTAAAGGTCTTCTTTGATAAAATAGAGGATGCTGTATAATTAAACATAATGTTGTCTACTATTGTAAGTTTTATTAAATTGAGTGGATTTGTATTATTTTGGTCTCATTGGTTAGGATGCATCTTCCATTACGTAGCAGTTAATGAAGACTCTTAAGATAATTGGCTTCATTATTATGGAATTTATGATGAAGATTGGTCAGTTAAATACATTAACTCTCTCTATTGGGCTGTTACAACTATGAATACAGTTGGATATGGTGATATATCTCCAAGAACACCATTAGAAAGATTATTTGGAATATTCTTTTTAATGATAGCTACTGTAGTATTTTCAGTTACCTTAAATAGTATTGGTTCATCATTATAAGGAATGGAAGATAAAAAGGCAGAAATTCGTAAAAAATCAAATCAAATTTTAAAATACATGAAAAAATTATAAATACCTGTTGCATTATAAAATAAAGTGAAGAAATATCTGACATATATTTGGGAATAAGAAGCTATCTTTAATCTTGAGCATATAACTGATAATCTATCTTATGCTCTTAAATTTGAATTTGAAATTCAAGTTAATGGTACAATTCTAGGTTATTGTCCTCCTTTAAGACGTAACTTTTAAATGACATTCCTCAAATAAGTAACTAAGACTTTCAAATAATACACTGCTTTACCAGAAGAATTCATTTTCTTTGAGAAAGAATCTATAGCTACAGAAAAGCATCTTTATTTTATTTAAAGTGGCAATATTGAAATTATCTTATAAAGAAACAATTAGAAACTCAATAAATTAGAATAAAAAGATTATTTTGGAGAAATTGGTTTTTTTACTGGATTATCTAGAACTGCATCTGCAAGAAGTGTTAATTATTCATCTTTAGTTTATATTGATAAATCATTGTTTACACAATTATTGAAATCAAATTAAATTGATTTAGTATAAATATTAAATTTAATATTATAGGAAAGATTTCATTACATTAAAGATGAAATTATATTTAATAAAGGTTATCATCATATTAATGTCTTTTGTTATGGTTGTCTTAGAGATGATCATACAGTAATTGATTGTCCAGATATGCATTTTGTTGTGGAATAATAACAATATTGTTAATTTAAATCTAATTTTTAGAAGAAAATGTAAAGTCTTTTTGAAAGGAATGACAGAGTTCACATTCATGCACTTAGACATAAGAATATTGTTAAATTTGTAATCATCTATATTTTCAATATACAAGACTGTCACTTAGATTTCTTCACTTGCTTAAAAACTTATGGCTTAGTATGATGAATGTAATTTAATTGAAGAAATGGACAATGGGTAATTAATAGAAGACAGACTTGAAGTCTAATAGAAATTAGCTAAACCCCCAAGATTTGGTCCTTTTAGGTCTAGATTTAGGGAGGATAAGGCTAAGTATAGAAAAATGAAATCATATATCTAAGATTAAGAAATAAAGATTAAATCTTTAAAAGCTTAATAAAATATTAGTCAATTACTTTTGAAATGTATTATCTCATATATATATATTCTTAGAACTCAGTATTATTATGCAATAAAAAACTGTTAATTAAGAGGAGTAAGTAATTAAATCTGAATTATCTCAACCTAAATAGAAGGCTAAATCAATGAAAGTAGTATCAAAATTTTAAGAAGAAGAAGATGAAGATGATGATTGCAAAGATAAGTAATCTTCTGAATATTAAACAGTTTCATCATCAGACTTTGATGATGAAGGAAGTGAAGAATAGGCTGATAAATTAACATATAAAGAAATTAAGACTTAAAATTAAATATTAGAATTATTAGAGAGTTATAATCAATAGTAGAAAGAAAGAGAATAAAGAGAACAATAAAATAAGGTTTATTCTATTTAATTCTATTATAGTTAGAATCTTAATTTATATTAATAAATAACTTTGAAGTTGGTGCTGATTTTCATAGTTATTATCCTAAATATAATAAAGAATAAATGATTTATGAATATAACAAAATAAGAGATAATCAGAGATTTAGACCTAATTTAGTATAATTTTATGAGTAATTGTTTTATTGTTATTATTAGAAATGATTTTTATCATGAATTAGGAATAACATATATATTTGATAATGGAAGTGAAGCTCTTATAAATCGACAATTTAAAACAATGTTATAATAGGATAGACCTAGTGGTAAAAAATTAACTAGACTTGTAAAATAATCTATGGGATTAATTAAAATGCCAGAACAATTAAGTTAATTTTAATCAAATAATTTAATTAAATTTAGTGATAAAGAGATTTAATGAAATATTAATTAATTTATATATTCTATAAGTATAAACAAATACAGATTAAAAACAATAGAATCATATTCTTATATGCATATTGATTCTTTGCTCAAACTTTCTTTTAGATTCATCAAATCTTGTTTATTCATATGGAATTGTAAAATAATACTATTAATTAATCTTATTTTTTCTATTTCCCACTTTTTAAATCCAAATTAGATTTAAAACTTATTGACTTTTAACATCTCTAAATAATTTCAATACAGTAATCAAAGATAAGAATTGAAGCATAGCTGAAATATACAAATAGCAAATAGTACCTAAAATAATAAATATCAAATTAACCTACAGGTTTTTTTAATAAATCAGTTAATAATATAACAATAGATAAAACACCAAAACAGATCTCTAGAAACACACCAACATAAATAAGCATTTGAATTTTAGATAGTACTTTTTTATCAGAATTTAGATTTGCAGTTCTAATTTACCTTTATTATGCAAGCATATCAACTTAATAAGCTTAAGCCAGTTAATTTTTTATTTTCTTATCATCCTCAATTTAAAAGGAATCTAAATTAATAATTTCGTTATTATTATTTTTTATTGATGCTTTTTTTTATCTTTTTATTTCATTGACTAATTATTTAGTTTTTTCTACAATTTTAATCTGTTATTTTTTTATTTTCTTAACGTTAACTCTTTCTTTCTTTATATTCCATTTTAAGTCAATTTAATCTAAATCCTCCTCATTTAATAAACAAGAATTGCCTTTTTCAATATTAGAAGCATCATCTACATGAAGAGAATTTTGAGATTCTTCACTCACAATAGTTTTCATTGAATTTTTTTATAATTCCCTTTTAGTATCAGAATTTTGTTATGTTGGAATATTTTAAGGTGATCTGAAGGTTACTTACTTTTTTAAATAAGTTGGAGGTTATTCAATGAAAGCTCTTGAAGTTTCCTTCTCTTCATGACTTTCATCACTTGCACTTAAGGAACTTAATTATAAAATTTATTAATTAGGAGTAGCTGGAGATTATAGTTAATCTTCTTATTAATTGATCAACTATGTTTTTGATAGAATTGTCTTTGATACAAATTGATAGGATTACTTGCTGATTATTTGATGTCAATTTTAGTTTCTCTTCTCTTTCTTATTGTCTATTTTCTAAATCCAGTCTTTTGAGTTGTTATTCTATGCATTAATTTAGAGATCTACCATATAGAAGGAATTCAAAAATAAAGGAACTATTATGAAATCATCCAAACTTACATGAAATTAAGTAATAATACTACATATGCTATATATAAGATAGTTTTATACTATTGTCCTAATCTTAATCCTATTTAAAGGTGATATAATTACCATTTAATGTACTGACAGTCAATTAAATAATTAAGACAAGGAAGAGTCTTATTTTCATAATGTCTTTATAATATGCAAGAATAAATTTTCTATTTTCTAATTTCTCTTATTATTATTCTAAATTGATTTTTTTCTTTTCAAAAATATTAAATGAAATTTCATCATACATTGTATACCAAACCATTAATAAAATTCCATATATATAAAATAATATGGTGTAAACTACTTCTGCCAGAATTCTTTCACACACTCTTTCTTTATAATCCTATTAAAATGAAGAATACACATACAAATAATTAAAAAGGATCAAAAACTAACCATAGAATCTTAAGTATACAAAATAAAATGGTTAGACATAAAATACAATTCAAAGGAGATCCAATAACATTCATTATATAATTACATCCTCTATTGATATTAGAATCTATTTTTATACTTTTGATAGGAAGGTATCTTATTCATTCTCAAAGATAATTAAAACTACCTTAAAGCAAAAAGAAGGAGTATTGTAAAGAGCATTAAAAAGAATCCTATAAAAGTGAAATAAGTAGCTTTATGGAGTTCTTCCAATTTCAATTCACATTCAACTCCAAAGTAACCTAAATCACATTAGCATGACCCATCGTAATAGAGTCCACGATCACTGCAATTTTAAATCTGTAATTCTTTTTAAACGGAACTCATATTAATGTAATAATAATCATAAATATTGGCTATTTTGAATTTTATACTCACTTCCTTCTAATTTCCTTAACATAGTTCTGAATTTTGTGTGAATGGACATCATATTGATTTTTTTGGTTCTAAAAATAAACTATTATTAGTCATTACCTAGTATTGATCTAGGTTGATTCAGTGCCTCTTCCACTATTGGATCAAAGCAATAACATCAATCATGTATTTAATTACCAAAGGAGTTGATACCAACAAACATTAAACTAATTATACTACCTTAAATGAGAAAGTGTATCCAATCTTTTTTCAAAATTCAATAAGATTGATTCCAATCTACTTAAATAAAAGAATATCTTATATTATATTACTGCCAGACTTTCATTCATTATCATTGGACCGGAGACTGAGTATCTAAGATTGTTTTATCTGTTAGTACTATCTACATAATAACTACCAGTGTATCTCTCATAAGAAAATAAAAATGTATAGAGACACTGCTATATTGATTCAAAAAACAATCTAATCAGACAATTTATCTTAAAATGTTTTAACTAATCACTTAATTAATTATATTAATTTTATAGAATGATGATGTCTAAGCTATTCATTCTTTTAAATTGAAATAAAATTAGATTTTAACTTTTTATAGTTGTTTGCCTATTAATTTTTTATAGAATGAGTTCTCTTGTCAATTGAATTCATTCCTATCAATATAATAATTTAATATTATTTTTTTTGTCTTTTTCATTAAGACAATTCTTAATTTTATTAAATTTCATTGTTTATTTACTATACTAAAATTAAAAGATGGGATGTAGTTAGTTTAAGTCAAACAAAAAATAATTTGAAGATCAAAATTAAAAATAAAACGGTCCTATTTCAACTCAGGTCTCTATGGGATTGACAGTAATTTAAAAAACAGAATCAATAGATGCTGACTATATACTACATAAACTAGATCCACTTGCAAGTAAATATTATTTTATATTAAATTAGCACTTAGAAGTTATATTAGAAAGGCTATCTCAAAAAGTAATAGTTAAACAAGAATAATAAGGACATTTAACTGTACAAATGCAAGTTTAGAAAAAAAATAACAATTATAAGAAACTATTAATCTGCTGATATCTTTGGTATAGAATTGCTCATCAATTAGAAACATTTATATGTTCAAAGCACTCTAGCCTATTATTATTATGATGGTAAGTTAAGTATAATAGGAGAATATATTGATGGAGGAAACCTTTTAACATAACTGGATAAATTTAGCTAATTATAATAATACTAATAGATTGATATTTTTTGTTAGATTATGGCTGGAGTATAATACTTACATGAAAATGGAGTGATGCATGGGTATATAGTTTAATATAAAATTAGTGAGATAAGACTAGAACATATTGTTTTTACGAATAAAAATTTAGAAAAAATAAAATTAATAGATTTTGGGATATCAAATTCTATAAAACTAGAATTCACTTCATGGAAACCTAATAGTAATATGTAAGAATTATCTTTGAAATCACCAGAAGCAATTAAAGGATAAGCAACTATGAAATCAGATATTTATTCATGTGGTTGTCTCTTATATTTTATTATAACCTCTCATATGCCATTTTAAGCCAATAATTATCAATCATTAAAAAATTGTATACTAAGGGGTGTTCCAAATTTTGATAGTAATGAATGTGTTAATATTAATCCTGAAATGAAATTGTTGTTAAGTAAAATGTTGAATTCTAATCAACAAAGAAGACCAACTGCAAAGGAAGTTCTTAATCATCCAATTTTCATGAATAAAGTTAGAATTATGTACAAACCTAATAAATAATTACAAAAACATATGAAAGAATTCAAAGTATTAATAACATCATTTATTAGATAACAACTTAATTATAAGCTGCAATGTTAATGTATATTGCAGATAATATGATGTCAGATTAGGATAAAAAGAAGTTGATGGATGAATTCTAAAAATTTGATTTAAATAAAGATGGATAATTAACAAAGGAGGAACTACTTAAAGTTTATTCAGAAACTTTACCTCCAGATCGAGCTTTAAAGGAAGTGAATACAATTTTTAAAAGGATAGATGTAAATAATAGTGGAAAAATTGATTATTAAGGTAAATAAAAGATATTAATTAAATAAGAATTCATTATTGCAACAATTGACTAAAAGAAGTATTTTAATAGAGAAAAGCTCTTAATGTTATTCACACAAATTGATAGAGATCATAGTGGAGAATTAAGTAGACAGGAAATCAAAAAGTTATTAAGAGATATGTAAATACCAAATAATAAATACGAATAATTAGTTAAACAATTAGATTAAGATGGTGATGGAGCAATAACATAAGAAGAGTTTCTCAAAATGATGTTATAATTTTGACTTTACATTAAATGTAAAGTTATTATTTTCATTCTCTTAACTTTTATTAAAATTAGAGATAATTAAATTAATATGAATTCCTCTTAAAAATTAAAGGAATCTTAGATCCCAGAAAAGGAGAAAGATAAAAATAAAACATAAAAAAGTAAAGAGGATGCTAAAGAGGCTCTCAAAAAAATTGTTGAATAAGCTCGTTAAGGAATTCTAGAAAACAAACTGAATGTAACTTTAATGAAATAAAAAAGGCAACAGAAGAAGTTCATAAAGCTATGATTGAGTATAAAGAGATTTTGGGAGGTGAAAATAGTGTTCTACTTCTTCCTGGTTTATTTATATAGGCAGAAGCATATATAGCTGAAGGTAAATTGAAAAAAGCTGAAGAATTTCTTCAAGCTGCTTATTGGAATTTATATCAATACAATAAACCAAAAGAAAAAGGAAGTGAAGATGGTAATAAAATGGGGTAAGATATATCAGAAAAAGAGAATGCAGAGTATAATGGTCAGTTGCATAAAATATTTTCAAAACTTTATTTTGCATAAAAGGATTACAAAAAAGCATTAGCAGAATTAACAATTGGAGTAATAGTTTTCTCTATTTTTTAAATTAGATTTATACAGATTCTTGTAGTTCTGATCCAGAACATCCATAGACAAGTCTAAATTATTATTATATGGGATAAATATTTTAATAAAAGAAATAGATCTCAGAAGCTGAATAATTTTATGCAAAAGTATTATAGAATTCTATTATTATAGACTTCTTAATGTTGGTATAAATATTTAAAGAGATATTATTAATATGGTACTCCTTCAAGTGAAAATCTTCCAGAGGAAGTTATTTTTAAAGAATCTTTATAAGTTTTGAAATAAATTGAAGGTTTTTATTATTTAATTATATTTAAGAATATTTCCGTAAACACATAGATGAGAATAACATTAAATTATACATAATTCCTATTACTTAAAATTTATAGGCTTAAGCATTTGTTTACAAAAAATTGAATAATGAAGAATAATATAGACATTATATGGGATTGGCTTATCAAGAATTTCTTATGCAATATGGTGAAAGTCATAAAAAGACTAAGAAGGTGACAGAAATTTAGGAAATTATTAAATAAAGGGAAAGAGATTATTGAATAGTTTATTATTAATAATTTATATTTAATATGCAATTAGTTGAAGAACAATAAGAAATAGATAATGAAGATGATTACTAACATGTTTATAATTCAAGTTTGTTTCGTAAATTAACAACTCAATAAATAAGAAAGATTCTTAATCCTTACAAGTAAAATGCAAAAGAAGTTTTATATGAGTTATCAAATTAAATTGATACATTAGAAGAAGGATTGAAAAAATATTAAAATGAAAATACTATGATACCACCTAGTAAATAATAGATTTTAGATATTCTATAATAAAATACAGCATTCACTCCTACTGAATCAATTTAGTCATTATTATCAGAGAAAACAAAACTAAAAACCAGTTACCTTCATGTTGACAATTTATACATGTATTTAGTTACAAATACCAATTAGAAATCAGGATGAGCATATTCCTTAAACAAAATTAGAGATTATGCAAATGGCTTTATCTAATAAGGTCATTTAAAAATAGTAAAGAAAAGCAATCAAATCAGATGATCTTACTAAAAAAAGAAAGATTATCATGTAAATCTAATAGAGAATCAATTAAGATGAAATAATGAGAAAGAAAAAAGAGGAAGAAGAAAGACTTAGATTATTGGAAGTATAATAAATATTAATAATTAGAAATAAGCAAGAGAGGTAGATATTGGATAATTGACTTTAAATATGATTTCAGATCTAAGAAAAAAATATTTTAATGAATTAGTTTCAACTGATACTGAGGAGAAATTTAAGAGAATCAAAGAAATTAAAGAAGTTTATGTTCCATAATAACTTAATAAAGTTAAAGAAGGATGTATATATATTTATTTATAATATTATAAAGATTAAAAATAATAATAAGAAAAACTAAAACATGATTTGGTATCAAAGAAATCGTAATTTAATTCATATTACTAATTACTTGCTCTAGAGAATACTATGAAAAGAGTAGTTGCTCTTAAACTCAAACCAGACATTAAATCTTATTCAAGATTTAAAGGTGCAGAAAAACCAAAGAATTATTCTTCTATTAATAGTATTGTAAAAGGATTCATTCATACATCTAAAAATTCAGAAAACAAAGGGTTTAATTGAAAAGTTAATTTTCCATAAATTTTTAACTAAATATAATTACTTATTTTATATTATGCAAGATTAATTGAAATATGAAGAGCAAGATTAAAATTCAAAATTAAGAATAGCAACTTGCAAAGAAGTATAATAAAATTGATTACCATTTAAAAGGCGCTAAAGTTTCTATATTATGTAAATGATAAATTGCAGAAATCTGATGATTTAGATCTAAAAGAAGTATATTAAAAATCACTTCATAAATGGAATTTAATGAAAAAAGAAGAATAAGATTAATAATAACACAAAATAGATAATACAAAATAAAAAGAACAGAACTTGCTTAAACGAATATTACAAGAAAAAGATAGAGGTTAAGAAATTGATTTATCTAACTTAACTTCTCTGTAAAATGGTTACTAGTAAGTTTAAATAATATAAAATTTATTATCATAGGAGACTTGTTAAGAATTGAATCCATAAGTTAATTAATCAAATAATAACATAAATGAAGAATTAAGAAACAATAAATTTGAGGAAAATGAAAGAAATAGTTCTAGTTATCCTATTAAATCTGAAGATGTGGAAAAATAGGTTTAATCATAAAAATTACAAGAATAATAATGTAATATTTAATAAAAAAAACAATATTTGGATCATAGTGACGATGAAGATAATAGGAAAATGATGAAATAGAATCCTAGAATTAAAAATTCAAGAGTAAAACAATCAAAATCAAACTAAAAAAGAGTGATAAGTTAATCTAAAAAGAAATAATTCTAAAATTAAGAACCTCCACAAAATGTTATACACTCTTATAACTGTGATAATGAAATGACTATAGATCATTTGAAATAATTGATGGAAAGTATGTTAAAAGATGCTGTTTGATTTTATGATTTTTCTAAGGATTTATACTATAAATCTAATATTAAATTTATTAATCATCCTTAATCCCTATTTTCATTTTTAAAAGAGAAAGAAAGGATAAAATATACTATAATATTGGAGGGGAGGTTTTAATTTTCAAACTTTCCTCTATATTTTTATAAAAAAATTTTGAATTTGAATTTATAATTAATCTCTTTATTATTATATATAATAAATTAAACTAGTTATTTTTAATTTAACATATTAATTTTTTTGAAAGCGAAGTAGGATTTTAAGGAATAATAGGATCTTTAAACTAATACATTCTTCAAAATAGAAAATAACTGATACACCACAAAACTTCTTTAATTACGAGATAGATACCTAATTTATTTAGTTCAGTAATTATTTCTACATTTGAAATACCTTTTATTATTAATTATACATGCTGACTTTTTAATTGTTAAATATCAGATATCATTTAATCATCTTTTTGTATAAAAATTACTATAGCTAAATTTATCTTCGATAATGTAATTAAATTTATTATCTTATAAAACATTTTCTCCTTATTTAAAAGTCTGGAGTAAGATTAAAGTACTTTATTAATCAAATTAGAAAAGAAAAGAACCTGATTATATTGGATTAATAAAGGAATCCATATTAAATGCAAGTATACTTTATTTAAATATATATAACACTTTAATTGCTTTAGTGTTATAAATTTATTTTTTTAAACTATTAATTAAAATGTAATAAACATAAAGAGGAAGAAAGGTTAAAAAGAGTTAGAGCTCAAAGAAGATTAGGTCATAGACTGAAGATCCAAAAAAGAAATCTTTGAATAAGAAAGCTTTGAGTTTGAAATATTATTTTATTGGACCTGGCAATAATGGCAAATTGATCTCAAATTATTTATCTCAATAATCGTAATGAGAATAATTATTTGATTTATAGAGGATGGAAGCTTTTGGATGCAGAAAGTGGAAAATCATCAAATGATTTTTATTTGAAATGGGTTCAAACTAATTCTGAAATTCAATTCTAATATTTTAAAGAGGGATAATAAATAATTAATCATTTACCTAATCATATGATTCTTACATCAAAATAACTTATCATTTAAACCATGAAAGAATATGAAAGATAAAACAAATGTAATCTATTTTATTTGTGATTTAGAATTATAATTTAACTCATCTCACTTCTTTCCTGAAACATACAGAATAGATTTGACCTAAGAATTTTTGAGCAATGAGGAAGATCAATTTCTAAAAACAGATAATGCAGCTGTTTGGATTATTAAGCCAACGTATTTTAATTGTGGAAGAGGAATTAAATTATGTTCAAATGCAAAAAAACTAAAATAAGAATTTTAAAAGTAAGATTTTTATGAAATTAGATTAAAATCAATCTCCAATTCTATTAAAGCATCAAAAGGATTGTTACCAAATGGTATATTCACATAAAATCTTAGAAAGTGTATTGTTTAAAAATATATACAAAATCCTCTTTTATTGGATGGACGTAAATTTGATATTAGATGTTATGTTTTAATTGCTACTTCAAGACCATTATTTGTTCTCTTTCAACATGGATATTTACGTTTATCTGTAGATAAATATAATGTTGAAGATATGGATGATGAAAAAAATAGATATAAACATTTAACAAATGCAGCAATCTAAAAAAAACATCCTTCATTTACAGCTTCTAAAGAATCTACTATATGGTCAATGCAATAATTAGAAGTAATTATCTATGTCAATTAAAAAGTCATATTTAATAGAGAAGATGAATGTGACATAAGACCAAATTGATACAATTTATCTGTAAATGAAAAGAATATTTGCTCATATCATCCGATGTGCAGCTGATAAATTTGAAAAGAGATTAGGAACATTTGAATTGATGGGGTGTGATATAATGATAGATACAAATTTAAAAGTCTATCTAATTGAAATGAATACTAATCCTGCATTATTTTTAGGTATATATATTTATATCCATAATAAGATACTACTACTTAAGCATAAGTAATACCTCCAGTTGTTTAGTAAACTTTAGATCTAGTAATTTAATTAAATGATGAAAAGAACAAACCAATAGAAAAATGTATTTAGAACTCAACAAAACTAAAATTAGGTAAGTGGGAAGTAATTCATAATGAAACTATAAATTTTAATTTAGTCGCATAATGAATTTATGTTAAAAAATTAAATAAATTGCAATCAAGATTGATCAATTTTTAATGATTTTATCAATAAGTCCTTTGGTTTTATCAGTGAAATTATTAGAAATTTGAACAATTTCTTTATCTTGCCTTTTTATAAGAGATGTTTTTAAAATTGCTAAAATTATAATAATCTTACGTTAGCTTGTTATATTTTTAAACTTAAATTATTTGAAATTATTAAATTTTTTAGTAGCTTCATCTGCATCCATTTTCCATTTTTCATTCAATTTTAAAGAAGTAGATAATTACATCTAATTATTAAAAGTAATTTGATATAATTAATCTAAGAACTCTTCACTCCCAATATATCGTTTTAATAATTATCTATAAACAATTAATTATTATACATCTTATCAGTATGAGTAAATTAAGAGAAATTCATTTCACCATCAAAATTTAATTATGAATCAGAATATCTATGATTTAACAACTATCTTTATTAACTTTAACGATAATGAACTTCTTTTTTCATTTCATTAACACAATCTAATAATATCTATTCTAATTCTCCCTTTTAGCAATTTTATTTCGAGAACTCAACTTTCAACTATTAAGTAATTTACTTTTCTTTTTATAATTACGATTTAAGCTCTTAAATTTGATCTTTTTTTGTAATTTCTTCGATCTTATATATAAAAATTGATACTTATTGAATATCTTAATTATATCTACTCTGTTAATGGGAAGACAAATCTCTTCTAAAAAACTCATGTTAAGAAGATCCTTAATCTGGTGCTTTACTTGATAATTGTGTCTTGTATCCTTATTTAATGGATGAGAAATCTCTCTTTGATCCTTCACCTAATTCATCTTTAGTGGCGGTCATCTGAGTTCCTTCTTAAGTAAATGGTCTATAATCAATATTTTTTTTCATAACTGTCCTTTGATTTATATTTCCAACTGAACCTACTCTTTAACCACTTTTTTATTCTTCACTCTTCTATTTGTATAAATAAAGAAGTTCATATTTTAATGCTTTATTTTCTTTTTTAGAATCTATATACTTTATACTAAAAATATACCAATAACAAAGCCTTCATAATATTATTTTTCCTCTAAAGTTATTTTTAATTTAAATTTTAATTCTTCAATGGTTCTTAATTGTTCTTAACATAATTTATCTAATCTCAAGGCTTCCTCTCTAAAATAATCTCTTTCTTCCTCTAAGATTCTTTTTTTTTCATCAGCTTTTTATCGTAGAGCTTCTTCATCAATCTTTCTTTTCATAGCCTTTAATTCCTTTTATATTTCAGTCATTTGTTCCTTATATGCAATCATAAAATCATCTTCTTATGACTTAATAATTTTATCCACTTTGCCTTATAAATTCTAACCAATTTTCAATATTCATCTTACATCAATTATATCTTGTAATTTATTGTAATCTCTCTCAATCTCTTTTCCATATTTTAAGTTGTCTTCTAAAAAGACTTTCTTTTTTTATGTAGAAAATTAAGTTTAAGTCAATAACAAGTTCTCAAAACCATCTATAGCCGATTTAGTTATTGCTTACATAAAAAATAGAGTAATTACAATTTTGTGGTTCCATAATTCTGTAAAGAAATTAAAATAATAAATATCTAAATAAAAATTAGTATGAATATGTATAATATTTATTATTAATTAATATATTTTATATTCATACAAATAATTTCAATAATATTGGTTAATATAAATAAATATATCAATTATCTAAAATATTTTACTTAAACTTTAACATAAACGAGTAATCTTCTCTTTTAAAATGAAATTTAAAGTTTAAATACAATTTTATAATAAATATATAAATGGATAATTGTAGTAATGTATTATTTCTTCAAGTAACAGAACAATTGAAATCAAACAAGAAAGTATTTGGTTAATGAAATAATATTATTATCATTAATTAATGTAATTTCCTATAATTATTAAAATTACTAAACTTTTCTTATATATATATAATTATATCTTATATTTTAATTTAAACTAGTCTTGTTACCTAGCAACATGTAATCTAAACATTAAAAAACTAGATAAAGTTGGACCTATCAAGTAATTATTTGGATTATCTTTTCTAGGAAGACAAACTCTTATTGGAAATTATCAAACTATATGGTTGTTCATCTTGGAAACGAATAGCAAATGAACTTCAATCTAAAATAAAGAATTCCATCAAAATACGTTCTCCAGCAGCTTGTAGAGAACGATACTATAATATTTTAAACCCTAATTTGAATAGAAGTATTTGGTCAGATGAAGAGGAACAAAAATTATTCGATCTTTAAAAATCTTTTGGAAATAGTTGGGCTAGAATTGCTTCTTTAATGGCTGGTCGCTCTGATTTACTTTGTAAAAACTACTTTTATGCAACTTTAAGAAAAGTTTTACGTCGTCTCAGTAAAGCAGTAGGATTTGATTAATGTAATGAGTTCATATTATATTTTAGCATCTGATTTGCTTAAATAAATAAAACCTTGCATTTTTGGTATAATATATTGCAATGAACATTCCTTAAAAACCTTTAATATTGATGATGAAATGAAAAATGAATTTAAAAAAATGATTATATAATATAGATACATAGATAAATCTGAATTAAAAATGCTACCCCAGGAAGATATAAACCATATTAAAAATATATTAAATAAACTATTTAATCTAAAGTATTTAATATTTCATTATTATAGCAATAATTATATATCTTAAAAACGCAATATAACATTCAATAATAATAAGTAAGATTTAGCAAACTTAAAGATAAACAAATAAACTAACCTTAACATAAATACTTTGTCTGATTCAAAAATATAAGACAAAATCTAAGCTTCTATTGTGAAATATGTTTATTAGGAAGAATATGATTAATAATAAAACTACTAAACTTAAATCTTCTAAGGGTAATAGCCATATCAAAATTTAGACAAATACCTACATTACAATTTCGAATAATTTCCATCTTATTTAGTAATTAATGTATATACAAATATTAGATTTCTTCGTATACTCAGACACCTAATTTAACATCCTATTTCTAACCAAACTTCAACATCTGGCCAATCTAAACCAATTAATCATACTATTATCCTCAATAGTTTTAAATCCCTTAAATTTATCCTTATGTCAAATGTGAGTAATCATAATGATTTAAATCATACATAAAATATCATCAAATAAGATAAATTATCAAATTCTAATGAAACAAATTATTCATAATCATTTCTTTAACCAAATTTTATTCTTAATTTTCTAATTTACTTTAATATCAATCTATTTTCTAATTTGATTCTTTCAACATTTTTATCCCAAGAGGCTTATGCACTTATTTGATCACCTAATTGTTAAATGAAATTTCGAAAAAAGAACCATAAAAAGTTATTATTTTAAACTTAAACACTTAGTTTTTGATATATATCTTCAGATTATAATTAATATGCATTATAAATAAATTATAAAATGTTTATAAATTTGGATAACTATGCCAATTATAGATTATAACTACGAGAGTATTTGTATATATAAATAAAAGCAAATTATTTTGAAGAAATTACAAAAAACCATTTGAACAAATATTTTAAGATTATGTTCTATGGTTAAACTAGATTGGAATATTTTATATCAATTATCTTAAATAGATATCCTAAAAGAATGACAATATTTTTAATTTAATAAAATTAATTTTATTTGGATTAGAAATTTTAAAATAATTTGTTTTATAGGAGGAAATGAAGGAAGGTTTGATTAATAGATATTCGATTATATTATTATTTTGACATGCTCATATTTATGGTCCTGCTTTAATAACTTCTTAGGTAGCTTTATCAGCATATTTTTAAAAGTTCTTTTAGAATTTATCAGCTAAATTTCTTAAATTTTTTTCAAATTCACTCTTATTACTATAAAATAAAAAATTATTCTTACATCCAAGTATTTTTAGGATGAAGGATGTTTTCAGGTACACCTGTGGCTCTCTTAGGGATTTATAAATTGAAGATATCAAAATTTTCAAATTCTCCATTAACCAATTCACCAGTATGAATGGCATCAATAATGTTTCTTGTATATTTCAGAGACATTCTTTTTCCAATACCATATTTGCCACCTGACCAACCAGTATTAACTAACCAACATTTGGTTCCATGTTATTTCATTTTTTCAGCTAACATAGTTGCATAGAGAGTTGGATGTAATGGTAAAAATGCTTCACCAAAGCATGCTGAAAAAGTAGCAACTGGTTCTTTAACTCCCATTTCTGTACCAGCAACCTAAAGATATGTAAATATTATTTAATACTTTGGCTGTGTATCCTGAAATGAAGTGATACATTGCTTATTCTGGTGTTAATAGTGAAACAGGTGGTAATACACCATAAGCATCACATGTAAGGAATAAGATGTTTTTAGGATGACTTCCAACAGCTGGATTCTTAGCTCCTGGAATGAAATCTAAAGGATAACTGACTCTTGTATTTTCTGTTATAGAAATGTTATGATAATCAACTACTCTAGAATCTTTAGATATGAATTCAATATTTTCTAAGACAGATCCAAATCTTGAATTAATACAATATTATACTTAATAGCATCAAAAATTTCTGGTTCTTTTTCATGACTCAAATCTACACATTTAGCATAGCAACCACCTTCAATATTGAAAATACCACTATCAGACCATGCATGTTCATCATCTCCAATTAATTTTCTTTTAGGATCAGCACTCAATGTTGTTTTACCAGTTCCACTCAAACCAAAAAGTAATGTAACATCTCCATTTACTCCTTCATTAGCTGAACTATGTAATGTAAGGATTCCTTATTTAGGGAACATATAGTGTGTAACTCCGAATACTCCCTTTTTCATTTCACCTGCATATTGTGATCCCAATATGACCATCTTTTTATCTGTTAAATTTACAGAGACACAAGTCTCTGATCCAACACCTTCCACTAATTTTGGTGCAGACATTGGTCCTGCATTAAAAATGTGAAAATCAACATCATCACTGAAATCTTTCTTTAATTCCTCGTTTGTTGGTCTGATAAGCATATTTTACATAAATAAAGCATGATATGCTCTTGTACAGAATACTCTAATTCTAAGTCTGCTATGAGGATCCCATCCTGCATAACCATCAACAACAAATAACTAAAAAAATATGTTTTATTTATTTACTCTTGGTCTTGTATTTAAAAACTAAAGGGCAACTTATTCCAAAAGATTATGAGACTTCTTTGGGATTGGAATATTGACACTTCCCCACCATATTTCATGTTCAGTTTATTCATCAAATACAATTCTTTTGTCTTTGGGAGATCGACTAAATAATTATTTTCACTATAATTACCCTGTTCTTCTTCCAGAATAGGCTACCATAGCTCCTGTACTTGAAATTGAACCGGGTCTTGTTTCAGGATCTGGTGACAATGGATCCATAGCAGCAATTTCATATAATTCTGGTGGACTGGCATTTCTAACAACTGAGGTATTATGTAATCCCCATCTGGTCAACTATTCTAAAGAAAGAGCTTTGCTAGTATTATATGTGTATCTCCACAGGTGATGTAACATTACTTATGATCAAAAAGATATTATTAATATTAGATATATTCACTTAATATTATACAACTTTTATAATACACTTCTGAATTAAGATTCTTAACCCATTAAATTACCTTCTTTTGATTCTAGAAATTTTTTAATGTATGGCTTTAAATCTGGTATTATTTCAATATGTGAAGAATTCTTCCTTCTGATTGCAGTAATCAAGATTCTCAATAACTCAATCAAAATGGATTCATCATATTCTTTTGTTAAGACTTAGACAAGAACTTCCTGAATTTCTTTTACTCTTGGATGACTTTAATTATACAATTAACAATAATGTAATAATCCCAATAGGAAATGTTTTGAAGTATTCTAATTTTTGTAAATATATATCAAATACCTCAAATAATTCAAATTTGACTGCTCTTTCAAATGTCTTCTAATGTTAATATTAATGATCAACTAAACTAATTAATATGTTTTCAACATAAATTTCTTCCAATTAATCCATTTTTCCTTCCAAAGCATTCAAAAATTTTCCTAAAACCAACTTATTTAAAAGTTTGGCAGAATTAAATGCATCTAATATTACACATAAATTTTAGGATGTCTCATTCTCCAAATCAATTATTGGATACCTAAAAAGTTGCAAAAGAATTTTATACCATTTTTTTAAAAACTACACAGTTTTGCTATTTTTCGTTTCAATTAATAATTCACATAATAATACGTAATATTTATTTGAAATTAATTAGATTTAATTCATTAATTTTCTAATTTATATATGTAATTTTTACTCAATAATTTTATCATTAACAGTGGAATTCTATTTTCCAATTTCATATAATAATAACCATATCTTAAATGCATCATCTATAGTCATTGTTGTAAAATCTCTAATAGTTAATTCATTCTATATTAAATTTAATAATTTATACAATAATTTTATCCCAACTCAATATATTGACTTCATGTTAATTAAGATTCAACATATGAGTATAGAGTACTAGATGAAAATTATTTAAATTAGATAGATTCTATTCTATTTAGCTTTAACATTATTTTTCAACATAATAGATTTATTATAACTTCTTTTCATTAATTTCAACATCCTATAAATATTAGCTTAAATTACTTAATCAAAATATAATCTGGAAATTATTTAAAAAATAACCAATTATGTAGCTAAATTATAATGTTCACATTCAACTTATAAGACATCTATAATATCTATAAATTCTTTTTTTATTCGTTCTTCAATTTTCATTGTTGGGTTTTATGGTTCTGTTTATTTTTCTATAAGTGATTCTATTTTCTCTTAATCATAAATATCAATTTATTCCCAAAACAATTTTAGTATTTTCTCTTCTGTATTTTTCGGTTGATGATCTCTAACAGCGTCCTTTAATTATGTGGCTAATTAACAATATAAAGTAATTCTTGAATCAAAATATATTACTATATGCTCTAAAGTCAAAAATTTTTGAATAAAAGTGCCATGATCAAGTATAATTCTCAAAGCATCTTAAAATTCTTATTCATTTTAAGGATAAGGTGATTTAGAAAAACAAATGTAATTATTTATGGCTGATAGATATGTTGTAAATTCCTTGAAATCAAATAATGATATATCTCTTTTAATTAATTTTAATGTTAATGGAAAGATTTCTGATTGATTCTCTTCAAATTTGATGTTATTAAGAATAACATCATATCCAAGTGCTTTTCTTACACCTTCATAAGAAACAGGAGTCTGATAGACTAGTTTTAAGTATTTTGTGAGTTTTAATTTATCATTTAGCAACAATTATTTGGCTTAGCAAAATGTTCGAATAATTTTCATAAATTAAATATTAAAATGTTCAATCTTTTCAATTAATGTAAAACAATTTAAAAATAAATAATATACAGGATAAACAAGTTTTTTTTGATGAAAATGTTTCTAATTCTCTTAACTAATGCTAAAATTAACCTAAATTAAATCTAAATTCTTCTTATAGAATGGCCAATTAAAATTAAATTAATATCATTATTGTCAAATATATAGATTAATAATTAGATATTATTATTAAGCAAGATCTTTTAGATATAAACAAAGATATAATTTCAATTAAATAATAAATAAATTTAACTCATATATCATTTAATATCAAAAATATTATCACTTTACCTTAGTATATGAAAATCAAAGATTTCCTTAATTTTAATATATTGAGACTAATAATAGTTTATAGAACTGCTATAATTACAATATTTATTTATTAAGGTAAAAATGAGTATTGCATAACATATAATTTACTTATTTAGTTTTTTCTAAAAAAAAGGGAAATAATAGAATGGAAAATGAGAAAGAGAAAATAAGAAAGAGTATAAATAACATGAATAATAGAACAATTGTTCATAATTGTATTGTTTAATGAATCAATTTCTCTTGCTGATGAATTGAGCGGTGGTTGATAATTTCTCACTAATATGTTCTTAGAGTCTGTCAACGATTTCGTTTTAAGCAGCTCTATTTGATTAAGTTATAGTTATACCTTTCAGCAGTTTGAGTTTCATAAATATCTGATTAAACTGCATACCATGCCTCTTATCCAGCAAGTCTCTCTTCACTATTTTCTAATTCTAAGGTGTGGAATTCGATCCATGATTGAGCATCTTCAATGGTATCCTTTTATTCTTAGATTTAGACTTCTAATTAAGCTTTTCTTTCAACCAATCTGGTATGTTCGTTACTCAAGTGAGCACTGAATTCAGCCCAATGAGCAGCTTATCTATCTTCGACATCCTTGAATTATTAATTAAATAATTACAGTTTTAGTAGCCTTCTCTGAGACTAATTATTATCTGATTTCGCTCAAGAGTTAAGCAATCTTGGTTAAAGCCTTTTAGTTAACTCCGTGAGTGGCTAATTCTGTAAGAGCAGCAACAACTGGCTAGAATAAGATATAAGAGAATATACAATACTTGTAAGAGTTATGAATGTGATGTGTTGTCTGTAAGTCTCTTGTGAATGGTTTCATATTTTGATTTGACTTAGACGAATGAAGCACCTAAACTCAAATGTTGAATTAATTTGGCAGCATCATCAATGGCATCGATAACATCATCAATGGCAGCAATCTTAGAAACAAAGGTTTCGTGTTATTAGTTTCTTGTAGCTTCTTCTCTAGCATATGTTTCTTCGTTTGTTGCAATGTCTTTAATTGTGACTCTGATGTCCTCTTCTGAAATAGCCAAAGCTTCAATTGTGTCATCTCTCAATTAAGTGTTAGATGAAATTTGATTTTAGTGATATAAGATTTCCTTTTCCAAATCTTCGACAATCTATGATATTCTTAATAAATAGTTTTACTCTGTTGTTAGTAGTTGTGTCAAGTTCGAAAGTGTGATCGTGGTCATTTTGATCTTATTACAATCCAGCGGCAACACCATTCAATAACATATTAACTTCATTGGCTGGTGTTTGGGCATGAATGTGAGCCTTAATTGCTGACAACACAACATTTCCAAATGGATCGGCATCAATTTGAGCCAAGGATGTGTGAATATCAATAAACTTGGAAGCTGCAAGGGCAACAACTAATGTCAAGATGGCTAGTTTTTGCATATATTTTATTAATGTTTTAAAAACGGATCGATCAAATGCTTATAATATACAATTAATTATTATTAATTACAATCTAATTATATAAATATCCATCCCTCAACATTCCTAATTGTCTCCATTCTCTTTTACTCAATAAATATTAAAATCAAAACCATCCATATTACTCCAAATCATTTTCATTTTATTCTATCCTAATTTTATTTTATTTATACTCCACTCCCAGTACCTTTTCTTTTACTAATCTTATTAATATATTCTAATCTAATTTAAATATTAGAACACATCAATCTATAATTATAATTTATATTCTCATAAACTTTATCATCTTTATAAACAGATTTTATTGAACCATTTGAAAATATATATATTACAAACATTGTATAGAAGTGTCTATTCCCTATTAATTTCTTTTATTAATATCCTATAATATTTATTTCTATTTTAGCAAGAATATATAACATAGAAAATATTTTAATAATTTTCTGATAAACTTTCTAACTTTTGACATAGGTTCAAGGTCTTTTTAATAATTAATAGAATCTTGGGAAATATTCAAAAAAATATTTATTTAATTTTTTATCATAGGATGTCAGCACCATTTTATACAGTGAAGGTATTATAACTAATTTAACAAAAGGATGTTCCTGCTTAAGACTTCATTCATGCATATGCAGAGTATTTAAAGAAAAATAATAAAATAAAAATACCTGAATGGGGATCAATTGTAAAAACAGGTCTTGGAAAAGAAACTTCACCAATTGATCAAGATTGGATGTATGTTAGAGCTGCAGCACTTGCTAGAAAGATTTATGTAAGAGGTCATTGGGTACACTATTTATATAACAACATAATTTTAGGGTGTTGGAAATCTGACTCACATGTTTGGATCTGTTAATGATAATGGAAAACATGAATCAGGATCAGGAAAAGTTATAAGATATTTGCTCTAACAATTAGAATCAATTAAGGTCTTGAAAAAAGATAATAAATCACTCCTCAAGAAGGGATCAAGAATTGTTACCAAGGAAGGACAGTAAGACTTAAATAGAATTGCAACTTAAGTAGCTTTAGCTGCAAGAAAATGATTATTAAACATAAAGTACATTAATATTCAAATTAACATGTTTGTTAAACTCTATCTAGGCAATAACTTTAATTCTAGACGTTTTTCAAGTACCTCTGTAAATAAAGATCAATTATATTTATAATGAGTTCCATTTTTACAATTAAAGATTGTTGATGTATATTTTTCCATCCAAAAAATTGCTTTAGATTTTATGATCTAGTTATTTTGTATTAACTGTAACATTATAGGTTGGATCTAAAAAGAGACAATATTAATTCTATCATATATCTTCATGTGTAAATTATATAAAAAATAAAATTATAGGATATTTAAGAAGAAAGAACTTTGGTATGGATAAACGAAAATGGAAAATATAAAAGAGTTGAATAAAGATGTTTATAGAATATGCAAAATTTTGAGATATTGGTTGTTTTGAGAGTTATAAAAAAAATTGAATATGATAAATATTTTAATATTATATTATTTAAATTTTAATGCAGGCAGGGTAGAAAATCAACTAAGAATATGTAAAAAATTTGTAGGAAATAACAAAAGAGTAATTGATAGATTTATTGAATAGATTTTTGTGCCCTATAACTGCAAATATTTATAATATCTAATTCTTAAAGTTTAGAATCAGAGATATGGAATCAGGATAAGTTCTCTTTGAAGTTGAGAGAGATCCAGATGAAGAATCAATTGGTAAGTTTTCAATTTAATTTGATCAGAAAATCTGCCACCAGCACATCAAGATGAAGCCAGGAGAATCAAATATCACTTTGGTCCTTAATTTTTTGAATTAAAAACTATTGGAGCACAACTCACATTTTCTGTTGGAGATAAACCTATCAAAAACTTTACAATAATTGAAAGGCATTATTTCAGAAATGTCTTATTAAGAAGCTATGAATTCCAATTTCCATTTTGTATTCCAAATTCAACAAATACATGGGAGCATATATATACTATTCCAGAGATTGCTGAAGATATTGTAAGGATGTTTATTTATTAAAGAAATAATTAATGATAGAAAATCCTTTTGATACAAAATCTGATAGTTTTTACTTTGTTGGTGATACTTTAATTATGCACAATAAGGCTGAATATGATTACTCTCCAATTAATGAATGAGTTGATAATTATTTATCTATAATTTTAATGAATTTATGTAATTGATGCTTATTTTTAAATTGAATATTAATAATCTAATCATTTTCTACCAAGGGATGTTTATGAGGCTAAGGCTCTAACTTAATCCTTGAACAATTAGATGACAATATCGATGATAGCATTCTCCTCTATTAAAAGGTTATTTAAAATAGATACCTTATCTTCTTGCAGTTTCTGACTCATAGAATTCTCTTTTCTCTTCCAAATCAGCAGTGGCACCAGCAACGGCATTCAAAGAATCTTTCCATAATTTGAGAGCTTTAGCTTATTGAGCAAGAACTGATGGGAGTTGCTATAAAATAATTAAAACACATTCATACAGTTTCTAATTTTTCAACAAGTCCTGTTCTTCTTTCATGTTCAGAGTTCAACCAAGCAACTTCAGCATTTGTGTCTGATACGTATTTAGCAAGTGCGAAAGCAGCATGGATTTCTTATTCTTAAAGTGTAGCAAGGGTTGCCTCTAATTCAGTTTATAAGTCTGATAAGATGGAAAGAACTTATTCTCCGGTTGTTCCATCTCTCTTTACTTCAGCAAGTGATTAGAATTTTTGGATGGCATCTTATTAGAAGAGGTGACTGTAGGCAGACAATTTATCAGCAATGGATTCAGCCTTTTCAACTAATTCAACACCAGCATTATTTGTGAGCCATCCAGCAACATCTTGTTCTAAGAGTTAAACAACTGCAATAGCATCAGCATGATCAGCCAATGATTTGACAAAGAGTCCATTAGCCCAACATCTTTAGTCTTAGAGTTAAGCATTTCTTCTTTCAATTTCAGCAAGTCTTGCTTCTGCCCATGCCAACCATGTATATCCATCCTAAATTTTAAGGGAAAATAGCATACTCTAACTTAGGCTTCAACATCAGTACGAACAGCACCCAATGCTTCCCATTATTATTTGTTAAGGGAAGCAACATTTGTCAAGTCACCAATAACTTAAGAAAAGATTTCTATGTTTTAATTCATATCATACCCTCATCTGTATTATTCTTCTTATCAGCAGCAGCTTAGACATTAACATTTTCTGTTTTCAAATCTCTTAAAAGGTTGTAAACTGATTCAACTGCATCGTTTCCTCTAGTACCAGTTTGGAGGAGGACGGCAAATTTATTTGTGTCAATAGCGAAGACAGCAGCCACTAAGCAAAGGGCAACAAGAGTTCTCATAATTAATTTATTAATACCAAAAACGGAATACAAATTCTTCGTTTTAATAATACAATAATCACTAATTAATTATTAATTAACATAGATTTATCCACACATCCTATGAAAATCTTTGAATTTCCTATTTTCAATCTAATCTTACCCTTCATTCAAACACTTAAATATATATATTTATTATGTTCACTTCATTTCAATATATAAATGACTTTAATACAAAATTTGATAATTTTTATAAGAAAAATAATAAATATTATTATATTTCAAGTTGAATATTTAAAACTTCCTTAAATAGGAATAGAATTCAATTTTAATATTCTCATATTGTTAATGATTTGATAACATGTATACAATATTAATATTATACATTTTGATATTTTGAAATAGTCAAATCTCTTCTTATTTAAATTAAAATTGATAAATTGTTCTTTATTAATATCACATTTATAAATAGTTTTATGTTATTTATAAAAATTGTCTCCCTCATATACATCTCAAACGAATTCTTAAATTGTATATCTTTTCATTTAGAAAAAATTTAGAGTTTTTTAAAGATAAATATTATGAGATTTTTATTATCTTTCAATTATTAATTTATAAAATCCTATTTTAATTTATATAATACACAATGGTACTCATCTTATACTTGCAATTAAAATAAAGAACAAATAATATAGTTATAGAAGATGTTTATACTTTATTAATAAGAATGTTAATAATTAAAATTGTGATCAATATTAGCCTCCTACTAATGTATTCTCATTTAATCAAAGTAATTTCCATAAAAATAGTATTCATCTAAACATGAGTGGATAATCTGTATAAATGATATATTTTATACTTTTGACAATTTTTTATTACAAAATAAAGATTCACTATACTATCCCTACCACTGACACAATCTAATCAATCCATAGTACAGTCTCTCTTACATTCTTTGTAGATTATTTGCCATTTTATTAATAGCAAATAGCAACTTAATAATATACATAGTCTTGTGAATTAAATAAAACAATTATTCTGAAATTTTAAGATTACTAATTAATCAAATCAAATTGGTCCTTTTCAGTTTAATTATTAAAATAAAAATACATCATTAATTATTACAGTTATTTTGAAATCTCAAATCATTTTTGCTTGATCAACTAAAAAGCAAGAATTGCCGTTAGAGATATTATAGTACTTTGGATTAATTTAGTAGATTATACTGAAAATAAAATAAAAATTAAGAACGCAATGATTTAGTTTTAGAATAATCATTCTACTTGTTTTGCTATCTAAAGTTTATTAGGAGTTATTTAAGTTGCTATAGTTATCACATAATTAACTCTATTAATATTATATCCAATTAATTATCAATTAATATTTAGATTATTTATGCAAATCAATCCAAAGACTCCTATTCTTCATTTTTAATTTGACTCACTATTTTTTTAATTGGTTTAAGATTCTATTAAAACAGTAATTAATTTAAAACATAATATAAATCATTAAAGAGCAATAGCCTATTATTCTTATATACTTTTGATAAAATGATACTTCAATTGAATATATCATTCTTCCAGTATCAAAAAATTCATTTACACTCTTAATCAACTAAATATTAACATAATTCTACCTATATCGATCTAATTTCTGTCATCTCTATATATATAGACATATCTTAGAAATTTTGGCATATCAAATTTAATAAGTTGACATCGATATTCTTCATAATTATTAATGTATATTATAGAGTGTTATGTATAAGTAAATGAAAGTTATTCTGATTAAAAATTGTAAAAGGTATCTTAGACAATAATGAAGAGATACATTGATTGATAGAATTGTGTTTTGATTTAAAAAACTATTTTAATAATAATAATTAAAGTTTTCAATTTTATGATATTGAGATTCTTATGAATGGAGTATATTATTAGTTAGAAATAGAGATTACCTTTTTAATTTATTATCTAAATCAAAATGTTTTTGAAGGAGTTATAGTATTGAATCTATTCAAGAATTTCTTTAAGTGATATTTCTTCGGAATATTAAATTGATATAAAAAACAAAATTGCTATCTTTTAAAATATTCTTACTTTCTATTGATTTTTGGATTTGTTAATTAATATTATTTCTTTAAAATTTCTAATGGATAACTATTCTGGAGCTAGTGAGTTATAGAAATTATCTTAAGAAATTGTTCAGCCTTCTTTAAATGAAAGTATTTCAAAACTAATTTAATTAGCTGATGATGATCTTTAAAACCTTCTTAGAAAGAGTTCATAGAAGGAAGAAAGAATAAATGAATTATTAAGGAAAATTCCATCTGAAATTAGATAAATGTATGATCGTTTGGGTCCCATATATGAAATTAACAGCAATTACAAAATCATAAACCAAAACGATGGAAGCATATATTTTGGTTAAGAGGTTGAAGGCAGAAAAAATGGAACAGGTATTTAAATCTGGCCAGAATAAGGAAATATATTGGATGGGTAAAATAGATTGGTTTTTTATAAAAGTAGAAATTGGGAGAACGATCAATTAGAGGGTTAATGCAGGATGGTCTATTCAAATAAAGATATGTATCAAATATTGATAATAGTATTTAGTTTTGAATGCTTATTTAAATAAGGAAGAGCCAATGGTTTTGGTGTGTTTCAATCTAAGATAAAAACAGTGAAAGGTAATGTAGAGAGAAAGCAAATTAGGGATTTGGATAGATAATAATTTATCTGGAGAGGGATAGGAATGTAGAAATGATGGTTAACGTTATTATGGATAGTTTTAGGATGGACAAAAAAATGGTCAGGGTATTATCTATTTTAAAGATGGATGCAAGTAGTAATTGATTTTTGATATAAAATAGATATGAAGGGGAATTAAGGAAAAACAGAATAGATGGAATTGGAATAATGATTTGGAGTGATTGCAGTTAATATTATGGAGAATTTAGAATGGGTATGATAATGGGAAGAGGAGTTTATTCTAGTGGAAATGGGTATAGATTGATAGGATATGTAATAATCATTTGAATTTTTGGTTTTAGTTTAAAGAGGAGGTACATAAGGATATAAAGAACAAGATTTAGAGAATTATATATAAAAATGAGAGTGGATCAAATTTAATAATTGAAAAAATTCGATAACTATGACAATAGAGTTAGAAAATCAAATGATATTAATATATATATTCTTATTTGTAGTTTTGTAGTTTGAATATGATGAACACTAAGAAAATTGAATAATAATATGAATATATGTTTAATTAATATGAAATGAAAAATTCGTTTTTGCCTTTTTTTAGCAAAATAATCCTTAGAAGGAATTCATTATTAATTACAATAAATGTTCAAAGTTGCCGTGTGTGCATTGTTAGTACTTGCCTCAACAGCCATTAATGTCTAATCCTCAATTTGGACAAGCAAAGACCAAAAAGCTTTTGCTTAGATTCACTAATCTGGTTGGGGAAAATTCATCTTGAACTTTGCTGAACTTCATTTAACAACAGGAGGTATTCTTTCTGAGCTCAACTCTGAGATTGAGAAGCTTGTACATATTTAAAGTTAATATGTTTATAGATTGGTGAAATGGAAGAGGAATTGGCTGGAGTTCATCATGAATTCTAAAGAAGAACAGATGTCCACAACAGAGAAGTTGCCAGACTCGAATAAGAAATCTAAGATAAAGAAAGAGGTACTGTATCAGTTTTACTATTTCATTAGAATTGTTCAATGCCCACGATTTCTATGACAACGTCCTCATTCCATAAGGAGAAAGATTTGCTGCCTAACTTGAATAATTAGAAGAAAATATTGCTCATAACAGATAAACCCTTGAATAAGCAACAGTCTAAAGAGCCAATGATCATGAAACATTCGAATCTGAAGTTGTTGAACACAATGATGCTATTTCTGCTATTGACGAATGCTTATAATTATTGAGCACAATAGAATCACCATCTCTTGCTTAAGTCAAGAAGGTCTAAAAGAATTTAGCCAAAATCTAAAACTCTTTGAAAAAGCACAATTAATTCCAAATCTTTGTTAAAGTATTATTGGAAATCACAGCCGATTCTAACTTTGCTGACTAAGGTGCTCTTAGAGATGTATTATCTTAACCATATCCAATAGATTATTGTTGCTTTCAATAACTTGAGAGTTGAATTAGTTGATTCCCTCAATTAAATCACTGCTGATGAAGCTAACTAAGTTGCTGATTATAATGCTTAAGTTATTGCATTGAACTAAGAACATGCTGAATTCTAAAGAGCTGTTGTTGTTAAGAATGCTGAAATTGAAGCCAACACAAGTATACATTCTAATCTAACAACAAATAGCCAAATAAGAATAAACTCTTGATTTAATTGATGAACTTGATGCTGATTTGGCCACCCTTAATGGATAATTGTAAGCTGAAAATGATGACTATGCCTTCGCTACTGACGTCTACAATGCAACAGTTGCTGAATACACCAAAGAGATTAATGCTGCCAATTAAGCTTTAGATTTGCTCAATCAACCAAGATTCCAAGACTATGTTAAATCATAACTCAAGGGAGCATGAGCTATTAAAAATATATCAAAAGCATATCAATTATTCTTAATTAATAATTTATTTCTTTATACATCCTCATTATCAATCAAAAGTGATTTATAAACTAAAATTATGTAGTAGTTTAATGACCAAAACTTGTCCCAATAAACTATACTATTGAATTAAGTTATAATATGAAAAAATAAAGGGTTAAATATTATTATGAAGATTTGATTAATGATTTGCATGTAGTTTAAGAGTTAATTTAAATAATTAAAATTTTTATTTTGAGTATTTTATTCCATTTATTTCTCAATATAAACTAATTGATCGCAATTTATAATAATCTAGCAGTTATGAATGATATAGTAGGTTAAATACTAATGTTTATAGAAGAGATTAGAAAATTAGCGTTTATACTTAAGTTTTATAAAAGTAGCAATTTTATTAAATTTTCAAATTTTAGATTTCAAGAATTAAGTAGATAAAGATAAATATTCCTTAAATTAATTTTTGACAACAAGATCAATCCCAAAAGTGAATAGTTAAATCATTTTATAAAATTTGAGTAAATAGGATATAAAAAGATATTTTAGTTTTTAAGTGTTATTCAAAATAAAAAAATGAAGATTTTTATTTCTTTTAACAATTAAGAAAAATAATTTATGGACAGGATTAATAATAATACTCTTGTTAGTAATTACATACATAAAAATTGAATATTTTAATTTTTTATATTATTATTTCAATTCTGCAATTTTTCTATTAAAATCTTTATAAATAAACTCAGCTCTTTTTACAACGATGCACTCTATATATCTTCATTAATCATTTGAAGACTAAATGAGATAGAGGGCATTTCCTTATTTAATAATATCATCCTATACAATTTTGTTAACATTAATCATTAATTCATAATTATGATTATAAAGTCATAATTAAAATGTAAATCTAAGATTTTTTACTTTAACTTTATTGATTTTTGGACATCGAAAATATCAACTCCTAAGCTCCATTTATTTTCATTTTAGATAATATCATTTGATTAAATAATAAAGTCGAATAAGACATTATTATTTCAATAAAAGAATAAAGAATAAAACACAGGACATAAAATTATTAAATTAATAAATTTTGAAGTAGATTTATCATTCATTCCATATTATAATGAGTAAAAATAAAATAAAATAAATTAAATATAATAAATGATATTCATCAACAGCAACCAGTATCCTTTTGATTATCAATTTGGACTGTTTCTGTGATTGATTAATTAGTTTTCTTTTAAGTATAGAAAGAGTTGTTTTTATTTTTAGAATGAATTTCTACATTGAATAGGAAAGCTTTACCATTAATGAGTTTGTTAAAGGCCTCATGAACATTAGCTCCATCTTTAGCACTGGTTTCTAGGAAGGCAATTTTATGTTTGGAAGCATATGCAATTGAAACATCTGAAGAGACCTATCTTAAATGTCTGAGATCTGATTTGTTCCCAATTAAAATGACTGATATATCATTCGAAGTGCTTTCTTGAACTTCCTACATTCTGAAAAAAAGGACATTACCTTCATCCAGCGATCAACATTATCAAATGTGGATTGTTTTGTAATATCGAAGACAATTAAAGCTCCTGATGCTCCTTTATAATAGGATGAGATGATGGCTCGATAACGTTCCTGAACTTAATAAAACTATTTACCTATCCAGCTGTATCCCATAGTTATGCTTTTATGATTTTATCATCAATAACAAGTTATTTGTTGGCAAACTCCACCTAAAAATCCATGATTTATTACACCAACAGTAGTTTTAGTTTCTTCTGAGAATTCTCCCCTAGTGAATTGAGTCATAATATTGGTTTTGCCAACTCCTGAATCCCCTATGATAACTATTTTGTATTAATAATCGTAATCGTCAGAATTTCTCATTCTTAAAATAAATAATATTGTAATATTGATATAATCAATTTTCACATAAAGAATTTTAGAACATTATGAAAAGGACTTAATTAAATATAATTAATAATATTTAATTTTCAGAATTAATGCATATTTAAAAAAAGGCTCACTCATCATTAAATCTAGCAAAGAATGATTCTTTTGATACTCCAGAAAAAAAAGTCTCTCACATTCATTCTAATAATGATGAAAGTTCATAGAAATCAACTTTATAATTGGATGTAACAAATTACAATCATCCTCCTAATATATAAAAATTGATTCCAGTATCCTAAATCTATGGTGCTTATAAGAGAATAAAGAATGTAGTAACTAGAACGCCAACATAAAAGTCAATGAAACTCTCTGAATATTTTGGAGCAAATGTCTACATAAAAAGAGTATGAAAATAATTAATTTTAGGAAGATCTACAAATTGTAAGAAGCTATAAATTAAGAGGAGCTTATAATAAGATAATTTCAATACCTGAAAATGAGAGACATAGAACAGTATTTTGTGCTAGTGCAGGTAATCATGCATAAGGTGTTGCTTACGTTTGTAATCTATTGAAAATTAATTGTATAATATACATGCCTACTAATACTCCAAGTATTAAATTTAATGCTGTGAAGTAAAAAATTATATAATTGAAGATCTTGGGGAAAACAATATGTACAAATCGAATTAGTTGGGGATACATTTGATGAAAGTTTCCATGCAAGTAAAGAAAAATGTAATACTGAAAATGGGATATATGTTCATGCATTTGATGACGAAAAGATTATAGAGGGGTAAGGAACAATAGCAGTTGAGATTTTGGAAGATATTAATGAAAATTAAATAGATTTTATGTTCTTTCCAGTTGGAGGAGGAGGATGTGGAGCAGGCATATCTTCTTATTTCAAATAAGTCAGTCCTTAAACTATTTTAATAGGTGTGGAACCTGAAGGGTATTTATATATAATTATATATATTTTAGATCTCCTTCAATGTATGAGGCTATTAAGTAATAGTAAATAGTTGAGTTGGAAACAATTAACACATTTGTAGATGGTGCAGCAATCAAAAAGTCTGGTGCTAAACCATATGATATATTAAATTCAGTATTAAAAGAAATAGTACTGATACCTGAAGGTCATGTGTGTACCACTATGATGAAGTTGTTTAATGAGGAAGGCATTTTAGTTGAACCTGCAGGTGCCTTAGCAATTAGTGCTCTTGATAGATTCAAAGATCAAATTAAAGGTAAGACAGTGGTTTGCTTGATTTCTGGAAGTAATAATGATTTAGGAAGAATGACAGATATTAGAATGTTGTCAGAGATTCATTAAGGATTACAATATTATATGTTTGTAAACTTTTTCTAAAAGCCAGGAGCACTAAAATAATTCCTTATTAATTGTTTAGGTATTTTATATATAATATATTTTAAAGGTCCCACCGATGAAATTACTAATTTGGAATACACAAGAAAAAATAATAGAGAGAAGGGACCTGCTTTGGTTGGAGTTAAGGTGAAAAAACCTCAAGATTTTGAAGCTATGAAGAGTAAGATGGAAGAATTAAAGATTACCCTAAGAATATTATAGCCAAATCAAGAAATATTCAAAATGTTATTATGATACATTATTAAGGAATATTACATATTTCATCATCATTTTAAAATATTATTTATTTGAATCAAATTACATATAATTATGAGTTAAGTTATATATTATGTATATATTTAATATTCTAATTAATTATTTAGTTTGCATATCATTTCAAAATATAATATAATAACAATTATCAAGTAATTTTTAACAATAATGAAGTAATTCATGTTCTTTTGTTAGTTAATCCTTCACAACTTAAAGAATATTCAACTATTCTTATTTGTATCTACTTATTCTCTTTATGATTTTTTTATTTCTATAAACAAGATCTTATGACAATTCTTAAATTTTTTATTGATTTTCGAATTTTTCAGATATTCTGGCAATCATCTCTTTTTTAGAATATCTCTATTATTAAATTAAAGGCTATTGTTTTAATGAATCAATATTCTAGATTTTAATAGTAATTTTCTCTGTTAAATCTTTATAATGATCTTATAATACTAATGGATGTATTTTTTATGCACCATGTTCTTTAACATTATCAAACAATATTGATTAACAAAATTATTCAATAAAGTAAAGAGAATGTAAGAATAATGTAGACTGATGTTATTCTGTTTTTAAGAGACTTTACATACATAAACTTGGTAGCATTAAAATAAAAAAATGATCAGAACGAGCTTCATCCTCATAAGGGTATAAGATGTTTTATTCCTATATTTATTTAATAGCATCATTTGATTTATATTATAATTCATATGTCTAGATTAAAGCAATCTTATTTATTTTCTTAATCTAGAGATCTTTCATAATCTAATAACAATCAATTGTTTTAATTCCAATATATACTACATTTGATGATTTAATCTAATATATTGCACTAATAGGCAATTTATTCAAATTTACATATTCAACTAATTATTTTTGCATATTTTCAGTAATCAAGATTATTTGATATATCTTAGAAAGTGAAAGCAAAGCTTCTTTTATGTTTTTTAATACATAAATTTATGAATTATGCAATAATTTCTGGAAATAATGTTCTTTTGTATTTTAATACTCAAAATATAGATCACTCTATACAAAATCATTTTATAAACCATAGTAACTACCTTCCCAAAACCCTAGTAATTCATCAAATTGTATTATTACTAAATTAGAAATTTGTTAATTAATAGTTTTGATGAGTAAAGACTTCAACTAAACCTTATTGATTAATTCTTTTCTAATTATTTATTCTTAAATATGATTAGGAGTTAATGGTTTACTAAATTAACTTTTAATAGGTTTTGATAATTCATATATTTGTTTGATTTAATTTATTTAAGAATCTAATGAGGTGTTACTAGGAGAATTAGACTAAACTATAGGTTTTGAAGTTAATTATTACTTTATATCTAAACGTTCTATTGATAATTCATTATTATATTTTTTATAAACTCGAGTTCCAATATTTTTATTGTACTGAAAACTACCTTTAATTAATTTGCCAGGTAATTTAAAATATTCTTTTTCTTTCCTTTATTATTAATTATTGGCATTTGCTGGTTTTATTTTATATTTTTATAATATATGATCAGCACAAATATTCTTGCTAAAACAATTAGTAGTTTCCAATGATTCCTTTTCTATTTTTGTGTCGCTTATTTAATATGATTTTGCACTAATTTAAGGCAATGTAATTCTTTATTCTTCTGTTGAATAATTAAGTGTCATTAGTGTTTAGTAATCCTTCTTCCAATATCCTTAAATTAAAGCTTTAGGTGAATATGATTGATTTGTCCTAAATTATTTTGCTGATATGGAATGAACATAATGATCATTGACGTAATACTATGAAATTGGATCGATTTTAGATAATGCTTGAATCATTATTATTTATAATATAATACAACAATATACTGAAATAGTTTTAGTGTAAGTATGAATTCAGATATAAAATTAACGTATAACTGTACTTTCTCATTACTTTATCAAGATACTTAACTCAAATAATAAAATACTTTTTTCTCCAAAATTTATCATATTATTAGAGTATAATAAAATTTTAAATTGTTAGAAATCCCAAATAATATTAGGTAAGTATTCAATTTAAAAAGGAGGAATTAATTAAATTTAGAGAATAATTTCATGTTTATTTTTTATTTTCATTTTTGATAGTTCATCCGATTCAAAGAATAATTTTCAATTAATTTATCAAAAATGATCGAATTCTAGGTTATTATTGAATAATTCGGTTTATTCATTAATTTCTTAACAAGTTATAAAATATAATAAATAATTCGAATTTTATTAAATCATAACTATTTATCTATTTCAAACTTATGATTTAAGTATCATTCTTCTCATGTTTACATAAGGAAGAAATATATATAGAAATACACTAAAATTAAAATAATAATATGATTAGAGTGATCTTTATTAATTGTATATTTAGAGTGTAATGGTTTAATTTTTAAATTAAAATTATTAAGATTTTAATCAATGAAGAGTGAACAATAATAGAAAGTAGCCACTAAAACGATCAAGAAAATTAAAGTGAATAAAAAAGCACCAGTTAGGTAATTTAATTTATAAGATGAAGATTATGGGTTAAGGCTGCATTTACAGGTTTCAGAAGATCTAAAGTTTAATAAAATGAGAATTAAGCTTTATTAAAGATTCAACATGTTGATGATGTTTCATCAAGTAGATTCTATTGGGGTAAGAGAGTTGCCTACATTTACAAGGCTCATACTCTTAAGAACAATACAAAATTTAGAGTAAGGATTATGAGTTAATATGAAGACAATTTGGGGTAGAATCAGCAGATCTCATGGATCTAATGGAATTGTCATTGCTCGATTCAATAGAAATCTTCCAGCTAGAGCAATAGGATCAACTTTGAGAGTATTCCTTTATCCAAATAGAGCTTGAGTTAAATTTAAATATATATATATATATATATATATATGTACATTAATTTCCAGAAATTAAATAAAAGAAATTAAATTTTTTAATATGAGTCAAGCACCATAAGCTGGATAATAATAAGTACAAAAGATGGGTACATTCAACAAATCGGAAAAAACAAAGGATATTCGATTGACCAATATCCAAGCAGCAAAAGGTATAGTAGATGATGAGTAATGATTAGCTGTGGCAGATGCAATTAGAACAAGCTTAGGTCCAAGAGGAATGGACAAGATGATTTAAGATGCCAAAGGTTAAGTCTTGATAACAAATGATGGTGCTACAATCTTAAAACAAATGGATTTGGTTCATCCTACAGCTAAGATGGTATGAATTAATATTTAATCATTTCAAAGTTAGTGGAGATTTCAAATGCCTAAGATGTTGAAGCAGGTGATGGCACAACTTCAGTTGTAGTTTTTGCAGGTGCTTTATTGAAATCATGTGAAGTATTATTGGAGAAGGGAATCCATCCAACTACAATTTCGGAGGGATTTTAATTTGCATTAGAATATGCTTTGACAGCATTAGAGGAATTGAAAAAGCCAGTAGATTTAGATAACAAATAATAATTAATTGAATGTGTCTAAACTGCACTTTCATCAAAAGTTGTATCATCAAATAGTGCTTAATTGGCTCCATTGGCAGTAGATGCTGTCTTAAGAATTGTTGATCCTCAAAAGCCAAATAATGTTGATTTGAAAGATATTAAGATTGTGAAGAAATTAGGAGGAACCATAGATGATACAGAGTTAGTTGAAGGCATAGTCTTTTCTAATTAAAAGGCAAGTTAAGCAGCAGGAGGTCCATAATAAATTAAGAATGCCAAAGTTGCTCTTTTATAATTCTGTCTATCTGCTCCAAAGACTGATGTAGAGAACTCTATAGCCATAAAGGATTATACTGAAATGGATAAAATTTTAAAGGAAGAAAGAAAATATATTATAGATTTAGTCAAGAAGATTGTTGCTTCAGGTGCTAATGTTTTATTAATCTAAAAAAGTATTTTAAGAGATGCAGTTAATGATTTATCATTACACTTTTTAGCTAAGAAAGGCATAATGGTTGTTAAAGATATTGAAAGAGAAGATGTTGAATTTATTTCTAAAGTATTTTATATTATATATATGTGTGTAGACCTTATGTTTGGTTCCAGTTGCTCATATTGATTAATTAACTCCAGAGAAACTAGGTACTGCTGGATTAGTAGAAACAGTTCATTTAAATGATGAAAGCAAAGTATTGAGAATAACTGAAGTTCCAGCTCAATCAAAAGCCTTGACAATTTTGGTTAGAGGATCTAATTAACTTGTGTTAGATGAAGCTGATAGAAGCATTCATGATGCATTATGTGTTGTTAGAAGTTTAGTAAAGAGCAAAGGATTGATTCCAGGAGGAGGAGCACCAGAAATTCATTTATCATTAAGATTAACATAGATGGCTAACACTTTAACAGGTGCCAAATCTATGTGTGTTAGAGCATTTGCTGATGCTTTAGAAGTTATCCCATATACTCTTGCTGAAAATGCAGGTATTTTTATTTAATTAAATTTTAAGGTTTGAATCCAATCAATGTTGTAACAGAATTAAGAAATAGACATCTTAAATCATAAAAGTTTGCAGGAATTGGAATGAAAAAAGTAAATATAATAGTTATTTTAGAATAACATTGTTGATGATATTACAACTGAATAAGTTGTCCAACCTATTTTAGTCACTAGAAGTGCTTTAAGTTTGGCTACAGAGTGCGTTAGAATGATTTTGAAAATAGATGATTTGGTCATCTCAGCACGTTGATCAATAATATATTAAGTATATAATAAATAAATAAATAATGTTAACAAATTAGAAATCTAAATCTAAACTTCAACCTATGTTGAAATTCAAATACTTTTTAAAAACTATAGGTTTACCTGATGTTTTAAAGGATTAAAGTGGTAGATTCAGAAATTCTGTAGAAAATACTCAATTACCATTCTATCAACATATTAGTAGTTCAGTTAGTAAAAACAGTTCCACTATTTAACAGTCACTCTTGCCTAGTGTTACAAATACAAAATCTCTTGTGATTGAACCTATTTCGTATTAAATCAATACTCTTGATCATTTATTACCTAATAAAACCATTAAAAATAAAGAAATTAAAAAAAATTACAAGAAATTTAACAGTTTAAGTATTGTTATGAATTCGAATGAATACATCAACTTAATTAATGATGAATTATAAATCATCTAATCTTAAAAAAATAGTCCATTCAAATAATAAAACATTAATAAATTATAAGATCAGAAAAAAACTAGAAAATAGAAATTGGTTGAATTTTTAAAGGGTTCTCATCAGAACATGTAATTTACAACTACATTATAAAAGAAATCATAAAAAGATTAAACTATTCTTCCTTCTTTTATTATTACTAAATATCAAGAACTTCAGTTTTGATTATGTTATTTATTTTCTTATTTTTGAATACAAAACATTAATTCTTAAAATCAAGATATAAATTTCGAATTCTAGAGGATTCAATTTTCTTTTATACAGATTTCTTTAATGTTAATAATACTTAAATAAATATATCAATATAAAAAAAAATAATAAATCAGAATGATCATTTATGCCTGAGAGTATTTAGAAAATTACCTAAGTTTGCCTTTTTACCATATAATATATATTCATATTAAATAGATTTTTTCTTTGTAGCTAATAATGAAAAAAGATTATTACTCTAAAAATTTGATGGGCCATAAGCTTTTTTTAAGTCTGCTTGTTTTTTAGTTAAAGTTGGCAATTTCACAGAATCTAAAAGTTGTGGATTCTTATTCTTAAAAGAATTTTATAAGATTTTATTCGTTTAATTGAATAATGTCTTTTTATGTATATGAGAAGTATTCTACTCTTCTTCTGTTAGAGAATCATCACTTATTTAATTTGAAAAATTGTACTTTTTTTTTAATAACTTTATTGATTATAAACTTGTTTCTAATAATTTTTATTATTCTTGATCTCTTAATTCTTTAAAGTAAGGATGTCTCAGAGCTTATTTTGCATTAATACGTTCTTCTGGATCATAAATTAACATCTATTTAATTAAATCTATAAGATCTTTAGAAGCATTTGGAATCAAATTATCTAAACCAGTTCCAATTTTATAAGGAAAATTGATTTCCATATGAGTTGCATGTTTTCTAAATCGATCAAGAACTTTAGGATTGGGTGTTCCCAATATATTGTGTATTCGATGTACTTGATCCAATTCATTACTTCCAGGAAATAAAGGAAATAAGGCTGTTATTTCAAATAAAACACAACCAGCACCCCAAATATCCATTTTATTATCATAATAACCATCAGTCATTAAACATTCTGGTGATCGATACCATCTTGTTGAGATATATTCTGTATATGGATGTTTGGAGTAAATTCCTTTACATGAACCTAAATCAGCCAATTTAAGATGATCTCCAAGTAACAAGATATTTTCACTAAAACCAATCAATTCAAATCTTACGGTTTAATATCTCTGTGAAAAATATTATTCGAGTGCATAAAATCAATAGCTTTGAGTAATTGATATGTATAACTCCTAATCTTCTCTTATTTTAATGGTATTTTTCTACCTATATATATGTTATTGTTATCTATTACCTTTAATATGTTCATAAAGATTTTGTTCCATTAATTCAAAAACCAATGCTAATCTTCCAGTAGGTTCATCACTAATTATTATGAATGATATTTTACTATAATACTTCAATTAATTTAATAATATGTTCATGATTTTATAACTTTCTTAAAGCTTGAATTTCTTTGAGTTTATTAACCAATATTAGAATTAAAATACAATACTTAGTCAATTGTTTGGAAAACTTGTTTCATACATTTTATTGCAACTAATTAATTAGTTTTTATTGATTATGCTTTTATAACTTCTGAAAATGTGCCTTCTCCCTTCTTAGTTATCAATCTGTAATCTAACACTTAACAATAATAAATTTACTTTACATCTGATTAACACTTATATATTATAATATAAATTATGTTTTTATTATCTTTAAAATTAATTCATGAATTAAATATATTCATAATGTTTAAAATCTAAATTCCCTCTTTAAGATTAAAAATGTTATCTTAATACATATCATAAATAGATTATATAAATCTAAATTAAAAATTCGAACATATTATTATAATCATTAAAATAATCTATTGATAAGTATTATTTTTAGGTTTATATCAATAAAATATATATGATTCAAATGAATATATTTAAATTGTATTATATCAATAATGAATTATCATTCATATAAGGTAAGAAAATTATTATAAATAAGTGAATGTAACTTTTATATTTAATTCAATTTATAGAATTAGACATATTATTATTAATTCATTTAGATAAATTTGCGTATTAAATATTATAGAATTGTTATTAAGTATGAAATTCAATTAAATTTACTCTAACTGTTGGTTTAAAATAGTTATTGAATTTCAAATATTATTTTAAATTACTAGATATTAAACATAAATGGCTCAAAGATTAAATGATATAAAACATTTTTATTTTTTTTAAATTATATTAATTAAATAAAGTATGTAAAAGAGACCTGAGGATGCAAAGAAAGAAGAGTAGTTATTCATATACTTGTAAAAATCATATGCAGATGCATAAAAGGTATTGTTTCTTATATATTTTAATAGGGAATACCAAATTCAATAAATAAAATCATTGAAGAAGTTTGCCGAAAGAATAAAGACATACCATAAATAAGTTTGTGGGTTGAATTATTTAATCGGCTGTTGCTTTAATTGCAACGCAATGGCAATGATGCCAAAATGGTCATCGATATAGTATTGTATAAAATACCATGGTTCACTTCTGACAATCATTTCTAAGTCTTACCTTAATTCAAAAAGATTTTATTCACTATTCTGTCTGTGTCTCCGTCGTAACTAGTAACTATCTATCGTTTTTTGGTTTAAAAGTTGAGTCTTCAAATGTACATGCACTATATAACTATTCAGGTTAATCGATTCAGAATAAACCCGAGATGATATTCCATGTGAAGTGATGGGCCAGTCGTATCCTAGTAAAGCGGCATTGTAATAGCAAATCTTAATTATGACTGAAGCCTATTAATTGACTGCCGAAAATTAGATTGTTAAACTGTCAGAATCTCACAAATAATTTATTAAAGAAATATTGATTCATCATCCAAAAGCAGATGAGAAGTTGAAAGGTATGTTAGATATTGGATATGGATACTTCCCATCCAAAAATAAATCGAAATGTTTCTACATCATTAAAAAAGTAAAAAGTTAAATAAATTTTATAGGATAATTCATAAGAGGATATTTCATACATAAAAGGAATTGATGGATTGTATAATGATATCTATAGAGACAAATATTTGAAAAGTAGTAATAATATACACTCTGATGCTGCAATTCAAATTATTTGTGAAATAATTTAAATCTATAAATTAAGTAAAGAGAAATTATTAGAAACCCTTTCTGATTTATTCCCACATAAGAATTAAAGTGAAATTCATTAAAGAGTTTATGCTACTAATTGTATGAAATTAAGTGATCGTCTTCCTGAACTTCGATCTCGCATCTTTAAGATGGTTTATGTAAAAATATTATAAATTGATTCTGAAATTAAGTATGATCCATAATGCAATAATTTCATTATTAAAACTACTTTATAATAACATTTAAACAAAAAACATAGAGATGATATGTGTAAAAAGGTGGATCATTTATTATTTATTTTATTTGATTATTTGGATTCCAAATTAGGAATTGCTAATAAAAGTATATTTTAAATGGAATAAAATGAAGATTTGATATTTAAAATTTTTAGAGAGCTTTAATCAGTATTCTAAGAAATTATGTTAAAAAATTAATATTACAGAATGGCTCACTATGTATTTCTATATTTTTGTTCTTTGCCTAACTCTTTATCGAGAATCAATTAATTATTTCTCTCATAGTTAGTCTAAAATATAAGATCTGTAATATATTAATATTATCATATAGAATACACTCTCAAAAACTGAAAAAATTAATTCACTTTATTATTTATCATCTTTATTGGTAAGATGTAATTCTATAAAGAGTACAGTTTTCGTGAAAGCAGTTGAATTATTATTAGAATATTTGAATGATAAATCTTAATAAATAGAGGTAGAATTGGAACATCATCTAGTACAAATGATGATATTTTTAATATCTACTAAATCACCTTAATTAGAAGTTCTTAAAAATTAAATTCATGAAGCAATTCTTAAAAAAAGTTCAACATTATAATACATTCACTATGATATATTAGTAAAATTCAATGAGGTTTTATTGAGATCAAAATCTGATGATTTGAGATAGAAACTTATAGAAATAACTGCAAATACAATATCAAAACATATTGGAAATAATTGTTAAGGAGATTTAATAACAAATTATCACAGTCCAAATACTCCATAAAAATTGATATATGATCACGAGAGTCTTTTCTCTAGAACATCAACATAAAGAACAGTAGTGCATAAGAATTAATTAGACTTTTATCAACCATTCAATAGTATGACATTAATATATTCTGAACCATTTATTAAAGAATTTTATAGATATGATTAAGAGTTGATAAAAGATGAAGGTGGTTCATTAAATAATAGTCATGTTGAAGAAAAAAGAATACCTTAATTTTGTGATGGAGAGAAACCCTAAAAGAAAGTTAAATAATGAATTCTTTTAATTTATTTAATTTTAATTTCATGTAATATAAATGTAATGTATAAATAAGTCTTATCTCTTCATGATGAAAATTATTGTATAATTTAACTTCTATACTCCTCTAATAAACACATACAAAAATTCAGTCTGTAAATTAATAGATTAGTAAATAATTAATAATCTAATTTAGTTTCAAAATCTAAAATCAAAATTACTATTTATATTTTATAATGATATTATATGGAACAGCTATCACATATTAGCTAAATTAATCATTTTGAAATTAGGACCATTTCCTTCCAAAGCAATTTGAAGTACTTAATCTATAGTCTTCACCAAATGAATTGACATTTTTTCTTTTATTTCAGCTTCAACATCTACCAAATTTGCCTTATTCCTATGTGGAATTATAACACTACAATAGATTAAATTATAACTTTAAGATTCCACTCTCAAAAGCTCCAAGAATTTTCTCTTTTATGCCTCCAACTGGTAACACTCTACCCGTCAAAGTAATTTCTCCTGTCATTGCTATATCATTTTTCACTTTCAATCCTGTTAGTAATGATACTATTGCAGTTGTTATAGCAACTCCTGCTGATGGTCCATCTTTTGGAGTTGCTCCAGCTGGAAAATGAATCTATAATAATAATAAAATTAGATTACATGAATATCAAGTGCATCAAAATTAATAGTTAGTTTTGATTTGTTTAATATTTTAATTTATGGCCAATATGCTTTAATCCATCCAATTGCTGTTCTTACACTCTCCTTCATTACATCTCCTAACATACCAGTTATTTCAAATTTTCCTTTACCTTCCATTTTCACTGATTCAATCATTAAAACTTTTCCTCCAGCAGGTGTCCATGCTAATCCTTTGCATACTCCAGGAATTGATATCAAAGGAGTTGTATGTTTATCTGAATGAATTGATGGACCTAATATTTCTATCAAACTTTCTTAATCTACAACAATAGTTTTAAAATTTTATTAATCTGAAATATATTTTAGAGCAATATTTCTATAAATTTTGGCTATAACTCTTTCTAATTATCTTACACCTGCTTCACTAGTGTGTTATTTTATCATTATTTGAATAATTTCCTAAGGTATTGTAACTTATTCATTTGCTAGACCATTTTTTTAAAGTTATTTAGGTACCAGATAGTTATTAGCAATAGCTATTTTCTCTTTTACTGTATAACCAACAATTTCTATTAATTCTAAACGATCTCTTAATGCTGGTTAAATAGTTTCTAATTGATTAGCTGTTGCTATAAATAATACATTGCTTAAATCAAATTCTATATTCAAATAATTATCCATAAAATGACTATTTTACTCAGGATCTAAGACTTCCAATAAAGCAGAACTAGGATCTCCTCTATGATTAGATGTTAATTTATCAATTTCATCTAATAAAATTACTGGATTCTTGCATTTAACTTTCTTTATAGCTTAAATAAAAGATCCTGGAAATGCTCCAACATATGTTCGTCTATGACCTCTAATTTATGCTTCATCTGATACTCCTCCCAAGGCAATTCTATAAAAGGGACGATTTAGAGATTTAGCAATACTTTGACCAAGTGAAGTTTTACCTACTCCAGGAGGACCAAAAAAACATATGATAGATCCTTAACTATTAGTATCAGCTATTTTTCTTTCTTTTCTTAATTTCTTTACTGCCAAGAATTATAATATTCTTTCCTTTACTTTAGTTAATCCAAAATGATCTGAATCAAGTGTTTCTTTGCATTTTTCAATACTCAAAGATTCTTCAACTTATTAATTCCATGGTAATTGAAGTATTAAATCAATATAATTTCTAGTAACATTTGAATCTACACCCATAGATCCTTTTTCAATCTTCTACATTTCTTATTCTACAATTTCTCTAACATGATCTGGTAAATTAGCTTCTTTTATTTTAGCTTATAATTTCTCTATGTCATTATTTTTTTATTTTTAATATGGGAATCCTGGAAGATTGGTAGGAAGATTACTAGATTTACCAACTTATTTAGTCATTTATTGCATGAGATCTTTTGATACTTTCTATTCTAAAGCTTTTGTTTAAGCAAATTCTTCAACTTTAGTTTTTAAATATTGAATCAACAAATTGATCTTTGTATTATGATCATCAATCTATAATAATTTGAGTTTCTAACTATATGGTAAATCAGCATTATTTGCTATAATAAAGAATAATTTGTTTATATTCTTTTCTTCTTGTATGATTTACAAAAACTATGGACTTGGATTCATTTAGAACTATTCTAGATATTACTAAAAATATCCAAAATTCTTACTTTTGCTAGATCCTTTAAATTGTCAATTATTTAACTATTCCATATTGCTTATTCATCAATAATTTCATCACTCAAGACTTCTGCTGAAACCATATAATATGGAGTAGATTTGATTATAGAATCTATCTTGATTCTAGCAAATGAAAATGCTTGATAAATTTTATTTGAAGCATAAACACTATATTATTATATCAAATTATTACGTATAGTCTTCACTTGTAAGTCTCACTAAAGTACCATATTGACTAAATCTCTGAATTCTCTAAATCCCATCTATTTATTAGTCAACTATTGGTATAATGGCAACATAGTTATTATTCACTTTAGCATCATAGAACTATAATTCTGTTAATCTGAGTTTTAAGTTCTAATATGGATAGAGAACTGTTCCATGAATAGGAACAACGAAAACATTAATCTTTTTCATTATTAATAAAATAAAATGGCTAAACAAGAGGGTGGTAAAAATAACAAAAGAGATCGTAGTCCTGTTGCAGTAACCATATTATATTAAACATTAGGAAATGAAAATATGGTAGGAAGCTGTAAGAAAGGAGAATTAACATCTCAAAGTGTATGAACATTTTACAATCAATCCTCATAAATGTATATGCAACAGTTATTCATTAGTATACATAATCTAAGAAAAACCTAATAATAGCATTATGTTATAGAAGCATCTTGAAAAAACAGGTGCAGTTTAAAAGCCAGCATTTGATGTTAATTAAATAACAGATGATTCACCACCTTTAGAAAGTAATTCAA